>JADGKA010000866.1:0-13351 GCA_027604605.1 Borealophlyctis nickersoniae
ATCAAGTTGTATTTATGAGTATTGTAATCGCATGTGTTTGTATGAATATATGATAATGTATATTACAAGACGTCGGGATACTTTGTTGGAAGATTGTTTTGCGGTTCTTCTATTTTGTGTGCTAAGACTGTTTAGTTTTGAGTCTCTGCAAGAGATCGTGGCGACTCTTGGGTGAATCTGAAAAGGTTGGGATACCCATGTCCCCCGACGGTGGCGCAGGGGATGAGCTCACCCTGCACTGAAGTCGTGCACCGCTCATTGCAATCCACCATGTCTTCCCACAAGCATCCCCCACAACACACACGTCGTGTGCTGTCGATACAGTCTCACGTTGTTTACGGATACGTCGGTAGGTGCGACCAATGAGGACTCAGTACTTCTCCTTTCGGCTTCCTGAACCAGGACCGCACCCCAGGCAACAAGGCCGCGACGTTCCCACTGCAGGTATTAGGTTTCGATGTGGACCCGATCAATACTGTACATTTATCCAATCATAATGGTGAGCCCTTGCTTGGTTTTGATCCGGTGATGACGAAAGTTTGGTTCTGAAACGCATTGATTTTTCTTTGAAGGATATCCAACTCGGAAAGGGGAGCCGTTGGAAGGGGAGCAACTCGCTGCTATAATAGAAGGACTTGAAGCGAACGAGATGCTGGGAGAGTATACCCATCTTCTGACGGGTGTGTGACGGGACGGGACGTTACGGTGGGGATGGACTTTTTTGAGTTGACCGGTTTGACACAGGGTACATTGGTCGTGCGTCATGCCTCCACCTTATCGCCGACCTAGTGCCGAAATTGAAGCGGGCCAACCCGTCGCTCACCTTCCGTAAGAATTGTTCTTGGTTAACGCAAGTTGACCATTTGCTCCTAACGGGTATCCCGTATTCCTCACAGTGTGTGACCCGGTCTTGGGCGACAACGGCAAGCTCTACGTTTCAGCAGACTTGATCCCACTGTATCGAGATGTTGTTTGCCCTCTTGCAGACATCATCACCCCCAACGCGTTTGAAGTCGAGTAAGTTGGGACCGTCTCGCCACTCTGTGCTTGAAATCAGGTCCTTAAGCCATCCTTCCAGGTTACTCACAGGAATCTGCCCAAACTCAACCGCCACTGCACTGCAATCCACCCTTCTACTCCACCAAATGGGCATTCCGACCGTCATCATCACATCCATGACTCTCCAAGACCAACTACATAATACCCCACACCTCTACCTTTTTGCATCTCACCAACCGCCGAGTCCCGATGGCATCACACCGAGTGACCCCATCCGCGCCACGATCGCGTTTCCCAAACTTGAGGGCGCGTTTACTGGTACAGGTGATTTGGCTTCTGCGTTGCTGTTGGCTTATTTGGGAGACGGGCCGACGGCCGGCGCGGAAGCGGCGTGGTTGAAAACCGCGTGTGAGAGAGCGGTGGGGACAATTCAGGGCGTGCTACAGGAAACGGTGGAAATGAGGAAGGCGCGAGGGGCTAATAATGATGGGAATCCGGCTGTGGAAGAAAACAAGGTTGATTTCTTCAAGCGACGGGAGTTGGCTATTGTACAATCCAGAAAACATTTTGAGGAGCCGAGGGTGGTGTATAGAGCGGAGGATGTCCGAATATTATTTAGATGAAAACCGATGCGTGGGCTCTCCCAATGATTGTCGCTGTTTGATTTGCGGGCAAATTGCGGTTTTCCGCTGCTGGACGCTACGGGCATGATGCCCTTAGCGCTTGCAACGTGCGTTCTTCTGACTGATCCATTGACAAGCATCCCATGCTGTTGAGAGGAATTCATCATGTCCACACGCTCATCATTTCAACTTCACACAACTCAAGAACCAGACATCTTTTCACCACCACTTTTCATGTTGTATAGACGCAGGCGGAACACCGGCCTTTGCCAAGCACCCCAACACAAACTCCTCAAACCCCGGAGGCCCACACAGATACACATCCGGAAACTTTCCCGTACGGTGTTTCACCTCCTCTACAGCCTGACTGATATCCTCCCGTCTTAACCGTCCCAAATGTCCCACTCCCGCCGTCCGCTGACTCGGCGTTACAAAAAACCTTACTGATACACCACACCCACTCCTCCCCACCTCCTCCAACCTCTCCCGAAACACCACCTCACCTTCCTTTGCCCCATACAGAACCGTCACACCCACACGCGGGGTCATCTCCGCTATGGAGGACACGATACTCATAATCGGTGTCACGCCTACCCCACCCGCAACGCACAGTACCTCGTTCCCGTTGGGTGGGCGGAGGAAGAACTGCCCACCCACGCGGACTTGGATGGTGTCGTTTTCGCCCGCGGTGGTGTGGAGGTAGTGGGAGGGTGGGTTTGAGGGTGCGTGTTTGACGGTGAGAGTGAAGCGGGGCAGGTCTGTGGGCCGGGATGTGAGGGAGAAGCCGCCTATGTGGGGTGTGTCGGGGGTGAAGACTTTTGGTTGGATATGGTGAGTGGAATGAATAAAAGGAAAATGGACCAAATGTGAATGAAAGTGGATGAAACGGACACTACTTACAATCAACCCACTGCCCCGGCAAGAACCCAAACTCCCTCCCCTCACACTCCCGTTCCTCCTCCCTTGGAATCCACCCCTTCACCCCATCATGGTCACGTATCACCCTGTCGATGATAAAGGAAAACGTTTTGGTCGTCGGGGTTTCGGGGTGGATGTGCGTTAGGTGGGCTACGGCGCGGACCTGTGGTGTTGGCGTTTCAGTGGGGGTTAGACTACGCGAGATGGTGCGGAAGGAGAGAAGGGACAGGTACCGGGTGCCTGTTGAGGTGGGTTGTGATTTCCATGTGGGTTTTCTTGGGTGTGGAGGAGGAGGACATTGCGCGGGCTTGGTTGGAGGTGCATTAAAGGCAGGTAAGAAGGTTGTGGTTTGGAAATAGTGAAAAACCAACACGGTAGAGGTCATACTGGATCGAAATAGGGTGTTGAGTTGGAACGTTGAGAGTCTCATGAAGAACCAGGTCATGGGTGGTGTAGATCAGGTAGATCAGCTGGAGGTGATTGGTGAAGAGATCACGCGTTCAACCTGCACCAGACAACCGTGGGAACTCTAGTCCACAGTGCAGGAGAAGGATAGAGAGAGGAGACTACAAGTGCCAGACTACACGCAAGCGACAACTTTTATTGAAAGTAAAAGAAGGCCAGCACTCAAAAACCAGATTGTATTCAAAGTTTACAGTACAGGGTATCAATTACAAGAATCGGCAACCCCCAACCTCCTCCTATCCCACTCCACCTTTAAACACCACTTACCATACTTACCATACCTCGCTTGCCTGCCTGCCTGCCTGCCTGCCCACGACCACACACGACAAGATACACAAGGACACTCACCAGCATTCTTTACTCCCCAGACTCCTCTCGTGTTGTTCCCTCGTCGCCTTGTCGGATTGTTGGCGTTGTTGTTAGTGTTGTTGTTGTTGTCCTTGTCGGTCACCATCATTGTTTACTCGCCAGAGTCCTCTCGTCATGTCGCCTTGTCGCCTTGTCGCCGCCTTGTCGGGTTGTCGGTCGCCATCATTGTTTACTCGCCAGAGTCCTGTCGCGTTGTTGCCTTGTCACCTTGTCGGGTTGTTGCCTTGTCGCCTTGTCGGGTTGTTGCCTTGTCGGGTTGTCGGTGTCGGTGTCGGTGTCGGTGTTGCTGGTGCTGTTGGTGTTGTTGGTGTCGGTGTCGGTGTCGGTGGTGTTGCTGTTGGTGGTGTTTGTCGTCGTCGTCTTCATTCGAAAAAGGGCCTCCCAGTGGCTCTGAAAAGCAAGAAGAGACGCAGTGAAAAAAGGTACACGTCCAACGCAGAAATCCAAAGGAAAAGAGGGCAAGTGCTGTAGATGTTCCGGAGTAGTGAACTCCCTTGAACACCGCCTTTATCTCCGGGACCAAGAGTGTCAGATTTGAAACCGGCTATGTAAAACCAAACATCTTCACATCCGCCTGGGCGCGTCCCCACTAATTGGAATGATTCAACCCCAGATCGGCATACGACAAATATGTGTCGCGTTTACAGGCTCCAACACTATCCTGGCCCTCTTTTCCCCAAGTCTGTATTTACCTGCTGCACTTGCCGACGGGAAGCTCCTCTCGATCGTCCACGCGCCCAGAGCTAGAGTCGTGCCTGTGGTGAAAGGAAGGAATGGAGGTAAGTACAGGAAGTCCATGGTAGAGGGGTTGGTGTGGGGCGGCAGTGGTGGGTGATGGCAGGCAGGCAGGTGAGGTGGAAAAGGGATGGAAGAATGGGGTTTGGTCTGTTTCGGGGTGGAAATGGTGGTGAATTTATAAGATAATGTGGGAGAGGGCGTGTTTGAGTGTCTTTTTGGTCTTTTTTCTTTCTTGCGACCCTGCATTCGACCCTTTTTATCGACGCGTCAAAGCACTGGGCCATCCAGACAGTCCAGGCCCTTGATGGGCGCGTTTGTGTTTGTTCTGCTCATGACGTTGCTCAAGCATTGTGCATGAATTGGACATCACATTCCTCCACACCCAGTCCAGACCACCTACACCGGACGGACGGTATCCCGCTAAAAAGGTAAAGGGTATCCTCGTAGAAACGACTCGAGTTGGGTAGGTAGAGGGATACGTACCTGTATGGAACACGTACCTGTATGTGGGTAGAATGTTGGACTGGAGATCGTTGCAGCAAGACGATTGGAAGCGGGAGGAAGGAGAGCGAGCTTTGTCGAGGGCGGGTAGATAGATACACGTGGGTGGTGATACCGTAAGAGATCCAGTATTCTGGTACGCGCTTGTGTGCTTGGGGTATTGCTTGTGCTGTAAAAAGCGCCCTTAATTTAGAGGTAAACGAACCGATGCCCCACAAGCAGAAAACGGTAGGGAACTCCAAAGATAAAAGCAGCAGACTCCCCCCGTTTTCTTGCCTTCCCCATCCTTCCGTGTCTCCTCTCCAAATCAACATCAAAGCCAAAACCACCTTCCCCACGAATCAATCCAAGCATGCAGCACTATATTTTCAAAACCGACACATCCGCAGACGCCCAAACCCTTGTCCCGCTCATCCAGCGACGCGCGAACGACATGGTAAAGGCGTCGGAAACAGACCAGACCACACAACGGGAAACGCCGCGCGTAACGCACGACGTCGATACAAAGCTCTTTGCTATACGCATCCCGAAAGATATCCGGCCCAGCACCGTCATGGCGTGTTTCCAAGCCGCATTCACTGTCAATGGAGTTGATATACTTCTCAGTAAGTCCGCTACCGTCGTCGCAAGCACGAATAAGCTCAGCGCGTCGCAGTTCTAACATTCGCCCGCAAAACCAACAGCTCCACTCACGTTCAAAGACTATCTGTTCATGGGGCAAACACTCCCTGCCTTTCGTCTCGCCGGCGCTTCACCAACAACGGTCCAACCACTCACCGCGCTCGCTACCAACGCACTCCTTTCTTCCCAAAATTACGACAATGGGGGCGCCGAAGCTTGGTACGCCGCCCATTTCTATAAACATAACCGACACCTCTTCGCTCCCAACTGCTTCGGCGAAGTCTGGAAATCACTCGCGCCTCACAGAAAGGCAGCCAAAATACTCGCCCGCCAGCTCATCAAGGAAGAAGACACCAACGCGAAACTGACCAGGAAGATTCATGGTCTTGTCGTGGAGAAGAAACAGCAGAGGAAAGGGCGGGGGTGCTGGAATCCGAAAAGCGTACGGCGGAGGAGACGGTGGCGGTGTTGGAGGATCGAGTCCAGCAGTTGCAGCTGCAACTGAGCATCGCCAACGTTCGCCTCAACCTCCAGACCAACAACGAAGTCGACGCGCCGGCATCGGATTGGTCCCCCAAGATTGGGCAGACCAAGCGCGAGCATGGTGGGACGGTGTACCAACCGGCAAAGAAGGTACGTCTTTGAGAAATAATCATCCAAAGCAATCATAACAGCGCATTCTAATTCATGGAGACCCTTTGCAGATGAGGTTGGGCGAGTATAAGGATGAGGAGTAGGGATTTGTTGAGGGTTTGGGAGGGCAGTATCTATATGTAACGATAAAAACATCCAAATTAATAGCACAAGTTCAACTGTCCATGGTGTGCATATGAGAGTGAGGAAGTCTCCTGGTACACAGGAGCGAATGATATCTCATCACTATCGGGTCTATGTAATTGACCGAAATTCGTCTGTTGTACATTGTACGAGTGGAGAGTGAAATGGGGTTGAAGGTGTGCGCGTTGGCGTGTTGTTTATTTAGATAATTTGATTGTACAATAAAGAGCGCAGTTTTGGACGCGAACAATCTGTCTACGATTTCTTCAACACAATGGACATGACACATATATATGAGAAAAGGGGACATTCCGTAAACCGTGAACGTGGTTGTGACTCACGCTGGAGCCGCGCTGTCTGAATTGTGTCTGGAGATCTCAACCCGCAACACCGCCAGCACTGCGCGCCACTCGGCTCCCTCTCTGTTTGTAGCGGATACTTTGATACGACGGTTGGAGGACGCTGGATGGTACCAATATGCCATATTTTCCATGTGGAGGTTCCTTTACGTACAGCACACGACTTGCATTAGGGGACTGTGGATTCTATTTGCGGGGCTGGCTGCTGGAGTTCCCGAAAACGTCTATTTTGAATCCCGGACCCGTCCTCGACACACTACCCACCACCTCTCACCACCTTCCACCTTCCGACCCTTCCGACGAGGACCCATCTCTCTCAGACCTCACCCTCTCAGAAACATCATCCGCGTGGGGTGACAGCTGGCCCCGACGTATCCTGTCGTGTCGGCAGTGACGGAGGAGGTGGTGGGGATAAGGAGATGGGAAAGTTGCTGGTCGTGGATCCGCCCGCCATCTGCCTGGGAACGAATTTTGAAAGGAATGGAAGGAAAGGATGGATGACTTGACTCTCATACACTCAAGTGCTCAACATGTCAATGGAAGCGCAAAATCTGACTCTCCAAAGCGTCAACCCCGAGTTCACCATCACGGGACGAACATGGAATCTGCAACCAAGTCAAAAGCTCCACACTCCTATAGAGTTCCATCCACCGAAAGAGCAGGTACAATACCATGGGGAAGCAAAGTTTGCTCACAAATACGGCATTGCAACAATTCGCTTGGCTGGGACGGGCGCCAGTGCAGACTTATCCAGAGACGAGGTTGTCGATTTTGGGAGTCTTAAAGTTGGAGCATTCGATACCCGAACTCTCAAACTTCAACAATCGTGGACTGCTGGATCGCCGGTATTATCTGGAACTTTTCCAATCCGGTTCTGATTTCCGGTTGTTAGATCGGGAGAACGAACCTTTTGAACGACAAGGCGTGATTGAAAGCGGTGGGGTTGAGTCTCTGAATATCCAATGTTGCTGTCAAAGCGTAGTGGACAATTCTGGGTGGATTGTGATCCGATGGTTGCGTGTCCCTCGGGGTGTCTGGGAGGAGCTGACCATTCCACTCCTAGTGTTGGTGGGCATGCCAGTTTTCAAAATGCAGAATCTGGAACTGGATTTTCGGACAACATGCATCATGTGAACAAGACCTACGGCGGAAGAAGGGCCCGGCAGGTCTTTTTCACTGGGCAGTCATGTCAAGAAACAAGCAATCGCAACCGGCCGATCTCGACACATGGTAATGAACTCCGCCCACTTGATAGGTTTGGTATTGGATTTCGGTCGGCGGTGTTGTTGAGTGAACGCTCTGCTCGTGTTTGGCTTGGGTTTGGGTTGAAAGTTGTGCGGGGTGAAAATGTGGTCGAATGGTTAAAGAGTGACAGGGCAGATGAATATCTAGTTTGTTTGATGCAACCCGTTGCCTCCTTTCTTCACTTTGCAAGTAAAAACAATATATTTCAAATCTGAAACTAGAATGCTATCCGTCCATCATCATCACTGACGTGCAAATTCCAAAGGAAGGTTTCACATCAAAGCCTCATCGTCCATTTCAATGTCCGGTGCCATCACTGTTCCGTCCGAATAGACACCACTCCACTGATCCGAGGTCGACGACTTCCCCGCCGCCTGCGGCCCGGCTTTCCAGTCGGTTTTCTCCCAAAGCGGGTGCAGAGCCTCCAAGCGCGTTCCTGTTTCTAAGCTCGCGGACGCGTTCTTCGATCGTACCGCGGATGATATACCGCCAAACGAAGGTCGGTTTGCGTTGTCCGATGCGATGGACTCTGTTGATGGCTAACAAACGGATATGAGCGCCATACATTGCCGAGGTCCCCATCTGTGACTCAACTAACTCACCTTGAGCTTCCAACCCCACATTCACCGAAGGTTCAACAAGAAACACGTGCGTAGCAGCCACAAGCGACAACCCCGCTGCCTGACTCCTGGCATTTAGCATAAACACAGCAATCTCAGGATCCTCCCTGAATCTGATCACTGCATCACCCTTGCCCTTTGCCTTGGCGCCGCTACCACCCTCCAATTTCACCCACTGAAGATCGTTCTCTGTCAATCCTTGGCCCAGAATATCCAACACTTGTCCCCATCGCGAGAAAACCAGGGCTTTGGCTGTTGGATCTGTGGACCGGATGTGGCGGATGTGGCGGATGATAGTGTCGAGTTTTGTGCCAAATGAGCCAGAGATTTTTATGGATTGTAGGTCAGTCAGGAAGGATGTAGATGGTGATGGCGAAGACGATGCTGAGGAGTAGTCTTTAAAAGAGACGGCCGTGACTTCGTTGAGGTGACACGGTTGCTGGCACGTTGGGCAGGTTTTATGCTCTTCTATCCAAACTTTCAAGCAGTCTTCACGGGACGCAAGTCAGCCTTCTGCTTTGAAACAGAATAGGAGCACATTGGACTCACCTGCACTGCAGTATATGTGCCCACACAGCGTCACGACTCCCTTCTCAAAGTCAATGCTACAAATCACGCATTCCCGCTGCCTTTCTTTCCTTTCGCAATTCAGCTTCTCATTCTCCTCCGCCATCAGATTCTCCAAGTAGCGTTTGCGTCCAATCTGGGTGGCAAGCATTTGTTCCGTCGCTGCTTCGTCCTCCAGGTAGCGCTCGATGGCAGCCTCAATATTGACTGGCTTGTTCGGGGGGGTGATGCCGTCGGAAATGAATTGGAGTCGGCGGTAATATACCAGTCGGGAGTTGTACATGCGGCGAAATTCTGCCATTTCCCTGTGACGCAGGTAAGAGTGAGGATGAATCCGTGCAGAAGCGCGCGATCAAACGGAATCGCGCCAACTCACTTTTCTAAAACTCCCAGGTTGACAATCTGTGTATCAAACTCCTTCCCAACGATACTCAGGGTCTCGCACATCTTTATCTTCTCTTTCTTCGTGATTTTTTTCAACTCCGCCAACAACGATTTCAAATGCATGGCACCTTCAGGTAACATGAATGGTTTCCGCAATTTTTCACTCTTCTCGTGCAGAGCCGCTTTCGCCTTGGCATCGGGATTCCATACTGCGGCGTCGACGAGGTTTGCATTGCTTTGGTTCACCCGCCAACCCGTGAGGAGCTCCCGGCGGTCGTTTAGGAATTCCTTGCAGATTTCCTGATAGTAACGTGAGAAGTATTGTAGGAAACTCGACAGGAAGGCCAGCATTTCAAAGCTCACCTGGCATTCAAATCCTTCTTCTGCAAACTTTAAACCAATGCCATACTCTTCACCGGTGGCGGCAGGCTCATCTCCTTTCTTTTCGTGCCCACCCCCTTCGGCATCCTCCAACGTAGGGACTAACGCCTTTACTATCCGCTCTCTCCATTCCGCCATCATCTCCCACTGTTTATTCAACTTATCCACCACCTTTTTAATGGCAGCTATGGTCTTATTCCTTCCCGGATGCTTCACCTTTGTCATAAGCATCCCACCGTCCGAACAGACCGTGCGCCACGTATCATCAATACGCTGTTCAAGTTTTGACAGCAAAATTTCAATCTCATCTTCATCGGGTGCGAGGATCCGTCGTCGCACTTTTTCCGCTAAGGCGTAGTACACTATTTCCGCGAGTCCGTTTGTTACAGATTGGTTTGCGGATGCGATGAAGAAGAGAAGGCGGTGTTCCAGTTCTTGCCATGCGCGGAGACGTGATGTGAGGGTGCCAAGGTCGTCGGATGGGTCGTTGTCAACATCGTTGCCTGTGGAGAAGGGCAGAAATTGAGTATATGTCCGCGATAAGGTGATATTTGCTTTTGAAAGGCCTGCAGCCTGACCTTTTTCAGCTCCTGCCGCCGTGTCTCCAATATTTTCCTCGTCAGCATCTCTCGAATTCTGAGCGTCTACGGGTGCAAGAGGCTCCCGCATTCCGGATTCGGCTGCTTGGAGTTCCTCCTCAGCGGCAGCGACTCTGGCTCGTATGTCCTTCAAAAGAGGCTGATAAATCTCAAGCGCCGCAGCGTACTGCTCTTGAAATCTACGAGAAACCAGCCAAGTGTGAGTCCTATACAAACCTGAAAAGGTGGCTGGATTTTGATACTTACTCATACATTTGCGCCCGGTAAATTTTGGTCCTAAACAGTCCGTGCTCCAGCGACACAAGATCTAAAGTGCACGTCCGGAGCATCAATTCCAGGACTTCGCCAATCGTACGCAACCGGCCTTTGAAAATCTTCCGATTACGTTCCCCAACCTGCGGGTGACAACTGGAGGTACGAACGAGAGCCTCGTGTCAGAGTGCAACACATTGCCCCCTACTGCGAAAACATCCACAGAAAGAACATCGACAGCAGGGAAGTTATACATACCAAGTCTGACGCAGTTGAAGCATCCACGATCTACCTTCATCGAGCCACCTGCTGCCCCCGCTCTCCAGCGCATTGATTTCCTCCAAACACTGGTCCCACATGTCATCATAGTGACGTTGTTCAACCTTTGAAAAATCCAAAAGCACCACTTCCTCAGTTTTTGGCGGTAGATTTAATTCGTTCTTTACATTTTTCTTTCTGTTGCGGTGCATAATGCGACGGAAGACGGATAGGAAGGTTGGAACGTGGGTGGGAGATTCGATCCGCTCCCAGAACGTTGTGTCTGAGAGGGGTTTCAGGTCGAGGAAGCGGATTGAATGGTGTAGATCCGAACGACCGTTTTTGCCAATGGGCGTTCCTGTGACGGCCCATGGGTGGACCCGTGGTATTATTCGAGCCATTTCTGTTTCAGGAGGCGCGGTTAAGACGCATCTATCTGGAGGGGAATGACTGGAATACCTCTTACCCCCCGCTTGAGGAACCGAGGACTCGATCATCTGAGCCTCATCTAAAACCACTGAAATGTGACCAAAAGTTTCAGTATCAGCCTCAACTCTCACGATATCCCTGTACTTCTTACCTCGCCACCACTGAATCTCCACAAGCGGACTTCTCTTCGCTTCATACTTCCGCTCGGACCTCCTAGCCCTGTCAGGGGGCTTCACCGCATAAGGAAGCTCCTTTTTCAAAATATCATATGTTGTCAACACGACATCGAAATTCGCCAGTGCTTGGGAGTCCAAGTCAGAATGAGCTTGAACGCCTTCGTATAGGAACACTTCGACGTCGGGAGCGTGTGTGGAGATTTCGGAACCCCATTGGTTGAGGATTGCGGAGGGGGTGATGACCAAGGTGCAGGAAGATGGGATGAGTAAGTCGGTGGTGCTTGCTGCGGATGTCACAGGCAGCGTGCTGGGATTGACCGGAGGACAGGAAGTGGACGAGGGTCGGTGTAACAAAATCAAAGCCAAAAGCATGACAGTTTTCCCCAGACCCATCTCGTCCGCCAGGATTCCTCCAAGGACCTCCTTTTCATTGTCGTTCGCGATATTCTCCTCAGATAAACCGACTGCACCCGTAAGATCGTTTACCAGAAAGTGGTTTCCCAGATCGGTCGTGATTTTCCGACACAATAGAGGGATGCCATCCGCCTGGCTTTGGCTCTCGCCCTTCCTAACGAGATTGCCCTGGCCGTCCGACATAACTCCTTCTCGACCAAGCATCCAAGCTACTGCGCTCCTCTGGAAATTCAGTAGTGTCGGAAAGAGGTTTGGAGGTTGCAAAGTTTGGTCTTGGTCATTTACAGGGTACTCCGATAGAACTAGAGTGCCCAGTATATCAGCAACAGCGTCATTTTTGACACCCTCGGTTGGGTACATGAGTCGGAACAGGTCGTAAGTTTCAATTGATATATTCGCAGAAGTTGCGGCCTCGCAGGAGTCTTTGAATGCGTGAGGGGTGAGCCATACGCGTATCCCGACATTCAGATCCAAACCGGCATCACTGAATTGGATTTCTGCAATGGCACTGAATACGCACATTCCCGATGCGTGCGCGCGGTACAGTGCTTCCAACAATGTAGAGCAAACCTTGGAGGGTGCTCCCTTCCTTTTCCCGGCCGCTGGAACCGGATAAACCGGCCCTACGGGGACACTTAAAATAGGCAACCACGACGGCGTTGCCGATCCCGGATTTGGCGCCAATACTCGCATGGCGGCAGTTTCTCCGTCCTTCACGTTCTCCGGACCAAAGTCAACGCTCACTTTCCACTGCGGGTGTCGACCTTCGACGTCAAAATGATTAAGAATGGATTCAAGTATCTGTTGGCCATATGCACGCTCCGTGATGGGAAAATTGAGGGCAACTCGTCCGCAATATGTGTTGTCGACAGCTGGGTGTGCTGGTGAAGCATCAGTGTACCCCGCAAGCTGTCCGCCATCCCTTTCGACATCTGAGAAGTTGACATCGAATCGAACGAGGTTTGCAGAAGGCGTTGGAACAAACGTGTGCTTTCCCTGTAGCGTGTCAATATGAGTCAAGGGCGGCCTCTTCCAATTGTTTGAAACGGCATAGCGCTTTCATCACTCACCTTCGCGAGGTACCTCTCAGACAGCAATCCATCTTCCCACTCCAACAAGTCACTTCTGGGCCGTGCATCGTTACGATTGGAACTCGAACCTGGGGAGAGTGAATTGCTTGGGCTTTCTGAGCCTGTATGAGGACATAGGAGCGATAGCAGTGTTGATGAATATACTGTTCCTGTCTGCATTGCTATTGTGGGAAAGTAGATCACTCCAAGCGCAGAAAGCCAAGAAGGCTGGGTGACTTCGAAAAGCCACACGAGTCGAGATCACAGCTCGTCGCGTTCAAACATCTCAACTTCCCGCATCTCCCGCATTTCCCCCCTTCTCCATCTTCGCATCGTCCCTTCTTTCACATTATACTACCGTCTCCACTCAGCACGCACTCTGTTAGACAATATTCCCGAAATACAGCACCTAGGTACTTACTTTTGATCCGACGCCTAGCGGATGCTTTGATAGTGCGTTTGGAGGCGCTGGACCGTATCAAATATGTCGTGTCCGCGTGGAAATCGTTTACGTACAAGATTTATCGAATGCCAGGGGAAGTTGCGCCCATGTCGCTTTTGTAGGGGAGAGGACAAAGGTGAGAAA
>JADGKA010000867.1:0-13342 GCA_027604605.1 Borealophlyctis nickersoniae
GTTTCATCTTCTGTTTTCCACCGCGCGTTTGAAATCAAGTAAAACGTTTCTGCTCCTGCGCTTCCTCACATCCGTTCTCTCCCCCTCTGCGCTTCTGTGCTTTCATTGCTACAATTGTACATTATTCATTTAGATTTATCCAGACTATCAAAAAATTTTTGAAACCAATCGAATTGTTTCAAAGGCTCGAAATCCGATTTCGTGCAATGACTATAACCTTTGTTCCTCAAACCTTCCAAATACTTTCTCATTTTCTTTTCTTCTTCGCTCGGAGGATTGGTCTTGCTTGTTGAACTGGAACGAGGTCGCATACCACCGTTCGCTCGAGACCAATCTGCAATGTACTCTGCTCACCACTCATCGGACGTGTTTTCTTCCCACTCCGCCTTCTTCTCGCGTAAAATTGGCAAGGATATTTTTCGACCATTTGAATTCTTTCAATGGATCGAAACATGGTTTCTTGCAATAACTATGACCCTCATTCATCAGTTTGTTGATATATCTTCCTAGTTTTTCTTCCTCTTTGTCTTTGTTCTTACTTTTCAGGAGAGGTCTTCTTCCGCTATGTTGTCGAGACCATTCCGCGATATATATCGCTCGGTCTTTATCGGACGTGTTTTCTTCCCATTTCGTCTTCTCTCGCGTAACAAAAAAATTGGCAAGGAACTTTTGCCACCATTTGAATTCTTTCAACGGATCGAAATCCGATCCTATGCAATGATCATACCCCTTTCTCCTCAAAACAATGAGATATCTCCCCATTTTCTTTTCTTCTTCGCTAGGAGGATCCTTCTTGTTATCTTTCTTTCGCGGTTTCCTCCCGCCATTCGTTCTGGACCAATCTGCAATGTACTTGGCTCGCCATTTGTCGGACGTATTCTCTTCCCATTCCATTTTTTCTCGTGTTAATTTTGCGATAATCTCTTTCCACCAATCGAATTCCTGCAGAGGATCGAAATCTGACCCTATGCAATGATCATACCCCTTTCTGCTCAACATTCGGATATATAAACCCATTTTCGTTTCTTCTGCACTCGCAGGATTTTTCTTTTGTACTTGTATGAGCCGAGGTTTCCTTCCGTCGTTCGCACGGGACCAGTTTGCCATATATTGGGATCTTTCAACTGGAGTCCAGTTATCCCATCCCGGAATAACATCTCGTCTTACAAGTTTGGCACATACGTTGTCCATTGTTTTAGCAAAATCTTCATCCGATTGGTCCCATAGATATTCAGAATATGGAAAGTTGATATTCACCGCTATTTTTTCTTTTTTCACATTCCCCTTGTAGCCCTTTTCATCATCATTTTCCTCATTTTCCTCATCCGATTCTTCATCGGATTCTTGATCATTCATTCCGAACTTGCCATTACGGGTAAATTCGAAATCAATTTCGAGATGCTTCTTTAGAAGATCAAGAACGAGCATTGGAATTTCCAACGGTTGTCCTCGTATCTTTGAATGGTATTTTGCTATTTCCAGATACACCATCTGATTTTTCAATTTCCTCACATGTGTTTGAAAACTCGGGGCCAGATACATCGATAGGAATGAAAATTTTTGCATTGGTAATTTTCCCTGTTTCTCGCTCCGTTTTTGTCAAACGACAAGGTCGACATCCTCTTTGAATGATTTCTTGCACATTCCGTGTCGTGTCGGCAAATATCACTGCATCGCAGTTGGGAAGATCTATTCCAACCGAGATTGTGCGACAACTGACAATGATGTGCACAGTATCATCCTCTTTACAAAATTTGCGGAATATATCCTTCCGCCTTTCCGGTTTGGTTTCACCGGATATGAAATCCATTTTCCAAGAACTATCGAACATGTTACGAGTTTTTCTCATGTGATCCACCGATAAGAGCGCATTTCTATCCGTCACTTGATTAACATAGATCAGAATGCGTTTACACTTTTCATTTTTGATAAATTCTCCCGACAATTCTACAATTTTTCGATATTGTTCCTCCTTGGAAGTTTCCCCTTCGAAGAAATCTTCTTTGTAACAGGACAGATAGATTCCAAACAATTTTATCACTTTATCGGCAACCGCTTCGTCAAACGGGTATGAAAATATAATATCTCCATAGAGTTCCTGATGATCCTTCATTTTTCGGTTCGGAGTGGCCGTCCAAAAAATGTGCTTCTTTGCTACAATTGCCACTTTCGCCGCATCAATATGTTCAACTTGATTATCTGCATCTGCTTCATTTGTATCGTCCTGTTTGTTATAAATTTTTTTTTGCTTGTCGGAAGTCGCAAGATGCCCTTCGTCCCAATTCACGATATCAAAGTTCAACCCCAATTGAGCAATACGATGGACAGAGTCAAAATTCGCGATAAATACGATATTTTTCTCTCCGATTTCGGGTAAAATGATATCATCTACGTGGTCAGAATTTACACGAATTGCGATGACAGATGGATCATGAGCAAAATACTGTTGATAGAACTGTTCGACCAAAATCTTGAAGGGCACGAATATGATAGATAGAGTTACAGATTTGCAGATTACAGTCATGGGGAGACTTTTCCCACTTCCACATATAGCCTCAATAATTCCTCTCGTAATATTTTCGTTCAACACTGCTTGTACCATCTTAATTTGATGAGGTAGCATTTGTAAAGAAGAGAGGTCTTCCAAAGTGGTGGGATCGTCACATGGTACCGAAATCATATCTTCTTCCATTAATTCGGAGGAAAATGCAGTTTCCGTATCATATTCTATGTCGGTTAATTCTGTTTCCGATGCGTCAAGATCCATATTTTCAGTATCAGATTCGTTCCTCTCCATATCCATGTCAAACGAGTCGAAATCCTCATTCAAAGTAACATTTTCCTCAAAATCTATAAGTTCTTCTGTTTCAGTAACTCGTTTTCGTTTTTCTCCGACCACCGGCTCTTGAAAACAAGGCTTTGTATGATCATGCTGACAATCTCCATTGTGGGTGAGTCTCCACAGAGTGAACATCATTGTGCTGTCGCATTTACGTCGCCCTCCATACACAACTCCATTCTCGACGACAGTAAATGTATAACTTTTTGTAGATTTACCATTAGGATCTATCTCTACCGGTAAAATTGAAACGCACGACGGCTTCTTTTTGATGAAAAGTTCTCCAAATTGTTCCAGATAGTATTTAGCAACCCTTTCCCGGGACCAGTTTTTCATTCGCTGGTAAAGGAGAAACTTCTTTCTCCACTGACGGCTGTTTCGCAAGTTTAAAAGAAGTCTGCTGTCCGCAATAGCTTGAAAAGTGACAACAATAAAAGTTGCGTCTTTTCCAATAGTGATATCAGGTCGTTCCAAAAGCAACCGAGCCATATCCGAGGTTTCGCTAAAAAATGTGCCCATAAAATCAAAGTTTACTAGAGACGGAGTACGTGGATGGCACCAAAACTTGAAACTTTCAATAAAATGTTTGCGAATGTCACCAACATGTACCAAAAACTGATATTCGTGCTGTATGTGGTGTTTTAACCAATTTTCCTTTTGAAGTAGAGCAACTTGTCGATCTCGTTGCACGGCAACATAATGACCATTGTAGCCCGCTTTGAAAAACGTTTCGCACGTTCCGTTCAGACTGTCGTCCAAAGTGACGATAAGATCATTGGTATCATTGGAGACTTTCAATACAACCTTTGCTAATATTGAATTTATGAAATCTTTCACAGTTTGATCACACGATTCGTACATGATGATCTATGTCAGACAGATCAATCATCATAAACCAAATGTTCCTTTTATATTCGGGTTCTGTTTGCTATCGATAGAAATTTCGAAAATACGGCCTATCTCCAGTTGCCCGATGATTTATTATTCAAAGACTTGATCTACTACAAATTCTTCGTTTGTCGGACTAAAACATAGTCACTAAGCGATGCGGATATCGTGGCGCTTTTGAAATGTATTTGTGTGAAATAATCTACGTTGTGTTCAAATTTCGTATCTTTAATAAAACGTCGTTTACGATTTTCTGCTTAATCATTCCCCGTGTGAAATGCTTCTTCATCTTTTCCTGTGAAACATGACTATCCAACTTTCTTATCAGTGCCTCCATCTCTACCGTAGGAATATATGTTAAACCATCCCACGGAGGATTATATCTCTTTACTTTGCCGTTATCCATCCGATAATATAGATACCACTTTCGACACGCACACCTTTTACGTCCACGTTTCTTCATCTCCTCTCTTTCTATAACATGACCACACTTGACATCCCTCAATGTGTCATCTATTCTTGCATAAGATAACAATGGCTGAAATAATCCATTCACAAATATCACATCACCAGGACGCAAGTCCCACAGTTTACAACGTAAATCATAAAACATTGAACCATTTTGCTCCTCCTGCAATCTAAGATAACATTTCACCACATCCTGAGGATTCAATTGCTCACGTTTCCGATATTCTTCTATTACAGTCATCGCATTGCACTTTTAACCCGCCAAAAAATTTCCAAATTTACACACATTGCGTCCTCCTTAGTACATGAAGAATCACCTTCAAACGCGGCATCTTCCGCAACATGTCACGCCATTTTTGCTCAGTAAACGTATCGTATCTAAGTACTCCCATATCCATCAACAATTTCATCATCCTCGATACACTTCTCTCTACATCGTAAGTGTGATCTCCCGCAGCCATACAAGCGTCATATACACCTTGACACATTTCACCCAACGCATTCTTGCCCCACCTGTGTCGCAATTTCCAACTTCCCAGTATTTCTTGGGCAACAGCACAATCCAATTTTGACAGCAATTGACAATTCCTCATGAGTATCAATTGAGTTAGCGCGTTGATGGCGCATTTCTCTTCTTCGGTATACGAGGAGGACACTGGTTGGCGATTCCATGTGGGCAATTTTCTATCAATAGTACATTTACAAAAGTATCTGAGCTTAAAGATTCATTTTCTGTCAAAGTATAATCTTAAAGATTTATGGGCGATTTTCTATCACTAGAATATTCATAAAAGTGTCTAACAATCTGGGACAACCGCTTTACAAACAACCGCCACAAACGTTCCGAATTTGGAACAAACGCCACTCCAAAAGTTGTTAAGAACCCGTGATTCCTCAACACCAAACATTCAAGCGTCAACGTCAACCACAACAGCAACCGTCCAATCAATAACCATGGGCAAAATCTCACTCAGCAGCAATAGCAAAAAGACAGCCGTCAAGAAGCCCTCGTCGCCTTCATATATTGATGCAAGCATCATTTTAAAATGGTGCTCTCAAACTGATAGGCTACGCCTTTCGTGATCTGCTATTCTAATTCCATATCTAATTCTCTACTAATTTTACAACCGATACGATGCCCGACAAAGCGTTGTAGTTGGTGCATAATTAATTTGGCGATTTCCAGAGATTCGTCGAAATCGAATTTTTTTCCGCCGTGTTGACAGAAAAGCAAGGATTCTGGCGTCGTGGGATGGTCTCTGAAATTCTTGCCGAAGTCAGAAGTGCCAAAAGCGACACAGCATCCACCGCGGTCTTGTGTTTCGAGATCGTTACATGCGGCTAAAGCGTCTGCTACGATGCTGCGCAAGTGTCCGTCTTTAAGGGATTTCATGAGCTGCTGCTGGGACTCGGAGAGCATGCTGTGCGGGTCAAAAAGAGTGAACTCGATTTGCCAGTGGCCCATCCAATGGTCCGGGGTGTTCAAGATTGAGTCGTCTACATGCAACCCAAAGGAAACAATAAATAGATTAGGGATGAATGTAACTGTTTATTGCAGGGTAGCTTACCTTGCTGGAGCATTATATGAAGGTTGCAAAGGAGGTGGAGAGGTGCAAGCGCCCCAACGCCATTATCATCAGGCCCAGCTCACCCAACACTTCGTTAGTTGCGGATTTAACGTGACTTCACGTGATTTTGAGCGAATTTGACAAATCAGCCGTATGGAAGGCAGGGAACTCCTGCTTACGCGAATGGATCTGCAGTGAATTGGTTCAAATGAAGTTATTTTTGATTACATTTCGGGTTTTTTGATTTTTCAAGATTATTTTTTTTCTTGTGACAAATAAAACCTTCGGTAATGGCTGCTCGAACAAGTCCATGGGATCTCTTGGCAAGTGTAAATGATATTGCGACGGTTGATCTCACCCCAGAAGATTCAACACCAGTTGGATACGGCGTGCTACTGCGTGCCTTACAACCTGGAGATCAATTCGCCTATCCCACCACCCCTGCAACTGACAACCCAGCATGGCATCATCTGATTTACGCTGGGGACGATCCCGATACCCAACAGCCAAATCAACTTCCTTTTCGCCGGCAAACAATTGAAGGAATGCTGAAAATCAAACTGGTGCCAATGAACAATTGCCAATTCAAGTCCTCTTCAGATAGCAAGTAAAGTTCATGGGCGGTGCGATGACAATTTGAAAGCTTCCGGGTTTGTTTGCGGTCCAGGTGGACACATGCAGACCATAAAAAAAAGAAAGCCGGCTCTGAACGTTCTAGTGTGGAGACCGTCATTCGATGATGGCCCCACTTTTGTAGTCTGTAGTCAACGCGCACATAACTCTGTATGCCAATTGTAGTACGAATCCAGGGCCATTATACACTCTCTGTTATTTACCATTTGTGGACACCGCGGCTAAAGAAAGACGCAAAACACGCAGGCAATGCCCGTTCCCGTGAGGTGCGATACTTGGGGGAGAATCCAACGCACGCAAGTGGGCCCAAGTCCACCAAAAAATTGTTGCCACCAGCTGCCAGTGGGGGAACCGCTAAGGATGGCACCGAATCAACAGGGGACACTGTATATGTACGGTCACCGGTATTAATTTTAAGAGTGCCACACACCAGGAAACTGCGCAGTCCGTGTAGAAGTGTAGGCGCGAAATGAAACAGCCAAGTTATAGCCTGCGCGTTTATGACCCACTCAAGCATCTATATTTACTTGGACGTCAATTATGCTGGATTTCCCGACTGCTACAGGTCGTCATTTTGTCTCGAATCAGCATGCTGTCCAAACCTGAAACAGTAAATATTTGGGTACCGTACGGGTGTCCAAGCATGGCAAGCCTTTCGATTCGAGGCTTGCTATTTCATATTCCCAGCATGGCTATCTTGCCGAGGCTTACACCGCACCAGCCTCCCGGTGCTTTGCTCCTAGGCCCGCTTCTCGCCTCCTCGCGTAGGCGTCCGCAGAGCATTCATCGCAATGTCAATGACAATGTCGCAGTCGCAACCCACCCGTAAAGACCTCGAAGAAACCCTTCGCACCACTGCACGCTCCCTTCTCATAAACCACAACGTTCCAGTCACGGACATCCTCAACGTCATCCGCTCAGAAGCCCTGCGCCAGCTCAGGCCTCAACCCTCGTCGCATCCTCTACTCACCCAACTTTGGCGCAGGAGGCCTGAGCCCTTTGGCTGCACACTTACTGTGGACAAAGAAAAAAGAGAAAGGCTTCGCAAATGTGGAGGAGCGGCGCGATTATGACTGGCCTTATATTCGGCTTGACGACCTCCTCCGGCGCGATGATGAAGATGTTGTTGACGTTGTTCATACCATCGCCCATCACTTTGCCTACGACAGAACGGAGCAAGGACAAGTGGTCATAAGCAACATATTCAAAGGTAATTATCTGCGCGAGTGAAGCAATGTGCTCTGCTAGGATTGGCCAACTTGGGGTTAGACCCGAGGGCGAGCGAATGCGACCCTCGAGTTTATCGCTTTGCGCAGCAAAGCCGAACGGTTTGCGAAGCAATTCGGACCTTCTTCATCCACTTTCCCACACATACGAAGCATATTGCTTTTGCTTCAGCAAAAGCCGATGGGGATGCAGGGGGTTGAAACCTCATGCTTTTTGATTTGCGCAAGCAAATCGGACTTGGTTTTACCACTCACCCAGAGACATACGAAGCATTACCCCTCCTAGCAACTACTAGACTTCTCATTCAAAGAGTATTACATTGCCGAAGTCCTCCTCACACACCACCAGAAACTCGTTCGTCTGAGCGATACGGATATGGATCCGGATCCCAACGCGCCTTCCACCGGTCGCAAACGCAGAAAAAACAACCCGATCCCGAGACTCTCAGATTTAGAAGAGGACCCGGACCTTCACGAGGTCAAGCGCAACATCCTGATTGAACTTAGAAAGCGGAACGGAACGTATCCGAAGCGGGAGCGGGAGCCGGAGCAGGGTTATTACCTCGATGCTCCTCCCAGCTTCTGGAGAAGGGAGGGAGCGGATGGGCCCTGGGAACATCCTTTTTACCCTTCTTACACCCGCCAACACGAACCCAACTTAGAATTCCCCACAAACCCACAACTCCCCGACCTCTACGCACAAATCCACGCCGGCGTACACGACATACTCAACAGCTTTGGCGGCGACTACCACCGCCCCTTCATCCGTCAAGCTTGGAAACTCGGCAGGCGGTGCCTCGTATCCGCTTTCCCGCAGATCCACACCTCGTGCCGTACCTACAAGACAACGGCACATGGCCCGACCGGGTGGAGGACTTGATGCATCCCGACGACGTCGACAGGGCGAAATGGCAGATTGGGCTGAAGGGTGCGGGGTGGGATGTGGTCGGCGGTCCACCGTTGGGAGTGAAAGAGGTGCCGGCGCTGGCAGATTTTGAGTTGTACGAGTATGATGGGAGCGAGGAGGTTCGTGTTGATCTGAAGTTGGAGGACTTTACGCTCGGAGTGGGAATGTGAGAGTTTGGTGGAGTGCGAGGTTGGAGGACTTTACGCTCGGAGTGGGAACGTGAGATTTTGTGAAATGTGTAGTTGGAGGACTTACCGGTGGGAGTGCGAACGTGAAATTTAGTGTGTAGGGGTAGCTTTGGAATGAACGGCTTATGTTGATCTATTATGGCGTGCTGGGGCTGTGTGGATTGGATGGCATCCTATCGAGAGTGTCTATGTTTTAGAATATCGTGAACTATTCAATGTACTTACTATAAATCTGTTAGAATGAAACGTTTTAAAATATCCGCCCCCATGTTCAAATCATACGCCCGAATGCCTTGGTAGCTGCCTGCAACGGGACTTGAGGAAAGCTGCCTTTGCTGTATTTGCACTAGCCCGTATTTGATCAACCAAACCGGGAAGGGTCGAGGTACCTACCCCACATGGGCATCGATCCTTTCCTCTCGCTCTTTTTTTTCCAGCCGTCCTGTCACAAACCCCTCAAAAGTAAATACGAAAACCCACAAGAAAAAAAGGGAAAAGGTCGTTTTTCAAAAACTCCGTTCCATCACATTGAGTGGTTGAAGCGAACATACTTCGTTCCCCGTCTGATGCGAAAGTGCCGCAACATACACATTGAAAAGCTGTTTCAAGGCTCAAAGGGTGGAGAACCGCACAACATTAATCAATATGGATGTGACCGGCAGCGATGGATACAATCTCGAGCAAGCATATGTGCTCGCTCCCACAGGACAGTCAGGAATAGGGCCGCGTAAAGGGTGGACTGTACGTGTGGTGTTGCCCACAGCGCTGGTCCACATTGAGCCAGAAGTGCTTCCAGATTAGGTTTTTTTTCGGAAGCGATTCCCTTTGACATTGTTATTTGATGCGGGAGAATGGTGAATTCAAAGGAATTAGACTCGACCACAGTGTTAAAGTGTTCATTAGACGCCCCATGCGCACTAATCGCCCCGCAACGTCGATCTCAATCCGTGGATTGGTTTCCACTTTGCTTGTATAATCTCTCCCTCGTCGTAAACTTTTTTTGGCGAGGAACATGATGCGTTCCAAGCAGGATCCATAAGCCGTTGCCTTATCTTCTGAGCCAGGTCTTCTGGAGTCGGGAGCACAAATCAGCATGCGCCGTGCGGGAGTGAGCCATGGGGGGTACAACGACCGGACGAAGCCGTTCCAAACCCCATTTGCAGGGTCGAAGAGATTTCTTTTTCCCGTCCGGACTACTGTAATACGGTAACTTACAGGAAGGGCTTAGAAAAAAAGGGTATTAACGACACAACACCTTCACGTAACAAGAATCGGTCGTGTGAGGCTATCCATCTCGTTCCATGCGTTACGCCTTTGGAATTCAATTCACCCAAAACGGGCATTTGAAACTGGGAGTTAGCGTCCAAGGGTTGTGGTACCCCGGTCGGTTTAAGCTCATTGGAGCCGTCAACGCTCTATGTAAACCAAATGCGGACGGCGGATGGACATAATAAGAAGATAGAGAAACGACTCATCATCCCGGTGGGAACCGCGTCCCTTATCGGGACCACCCAGCCGTCCTGTGCCCTTGCACACCTTTTTTTCCAACAAACCGACAAAACCGCGCCAGAAAGACATATCAAGCAAAAAAGATAGGGAAGTTGGAGGGAGTGATTGAACACCGTGGGATCCCAACCTCCTCTGGTTCGATTACATTGCGCGTGTCATGGTCATGGTATTGATCCTCATTTCCACCATGACTCGTTGGCGTACATCCCACCTTTACCGCACAAACGCATTATTGCGAACAGACGGCGGGCAGAGAATCACCCGTCCCAGTTCTGCACCGGTATCCCTCGACTATCAGTTCTCCAAGGAATCGCGATTCCCACCAGAAGGGGTTGGTGAGGGAACGGTTCCGAATATATATGCGATATCATGCTCAAGTCGATGTGGGAGCCCTCATTTGCCATTGTCCACAGTTAATGAATCCCCGAAAACGCATTCCGTTGCGGTTGGGTGCTGCGCAGTCGGATACCCTCACAATATCACCCTCGCGTTTCTTTTTTCGTCAGGCCGCAGAAAACCCAATTGTCTTGGATTCAAATACACACCATGAAAGTGAGAATGCGTACCTAGGGTTGCTTTTGAATTGAATACCCACTCGCAAACCGCATCATAAATTCCGATTCGGTCTGCGTGTTCGCGACATATGTGTATGTGGGCAGTCAAATTTTTTCCTTTTGCGCCCGTTTAAATTTGAAGGGCTCTTTCGGAGAGAAACCGCAAAAAAAAGGAAATTGATGAGGAACTGGTGGATATGCCGATCCGAACAGTGAGTCGGCTCCCCATTAGAGCATTCAGGCTTGCGACATCTGGCATCTTTGCGGATGATCAAGCACCATCTATCCCGGTGCTGCGGAACTGGATGCCCACCCGCACCAATCGTCTGGACCGAGCAGCAAAGCCGCATATCGGTGTTAAAGAAGCCCCAGTTTTGGAGCAAAGACGCAGACTCAGAGGTGGGTACGTACCACTGTTGGACTCCGGGTGGACCGAATCCGGTTGTTTGGCGGGCTCTTTTTTCGATGCGCCTGCGCAAAACCGAAGAAGAAAAAAAGGTGGTTTCGGGACCTTGCATATGCGGATTGGATCGCAGTTGGATTATTACGCGTGTGACATTTCGCATCTTCTCAAACGATCTAGCACCATCACCTCTTTACTTCTTACTTATGATTGTGTTTGGGCACATCTGACCGATCGAAATAACCCCTATACTGGCCAAAAAAAAAACTACACTTCGAAGGCCATAGCAGAGAGAGAGAACGCGTGGTTCGTGCCCCCTTTCTCTGATCCATCACAAAGTGTCGTCCTTACATGTCTGTTGGCGCACATAAACAAGCGGGCGGATCCACACACTACAGGAGAAAATGGAAGTCGGGACGACTGCCTGTTGTAAATAGTTTTACCTCCGGCGGGTGGACCGGGTATCACGTACCTGCTTCCCACTTCGGCGACGTTAGCTACTTTTTTTTGTCTCTCCCGGTAATTACCGGACAACCGGGAGCGCAGAACCGCACAACCAAGAGAAAACCGAGAGAGAAATTGTGTGGAAATGTTTTTCAAAAAAATGGCATGCGTAGTTTTGGAGGAGCCAACAGACGCAACTCGAGCGTCCCTCATTTACTTCAGAGCCGGTTTTCTCTTCTCTCTTGCACCCTGCGTCACGACATTCAGGAGCGTCAGCGTGGTGCACTCAATCCCACCTTTGCCCAGAACCTTTAGAGATTTGATGACGGTCCATCACATAATTGTGGCGAAAGGCTACAGTAACGAGGCGTTGCATTATCATCGCATTATCGCGGATTCGTACGCGTGAGTACGACCCACGACGTTATTGGTAGTCGCCATAGGATTTTTTTTCCTTGAGGTCGGCAAAGGCTCGTGTGCGCGACATTATGGGAAACGGCTTTCCGCATCCGTTGGCAGGAAGCGTGTCCTCCGTGTGCGCGTAATGTGATTCAAGACACGTTTTCGCTGAAGCGAAGCATGCACAAAAAGGGAACGGGCACGGGTCGCAAGATGCCGCGTTCAGGATTTGAAACAAACCAAAGCGTACAGGTTGCTGAACGACCCCGCCGTGGTGCGGTACTGTAACGGGATCTCACTTTTTTTTTCCGCTATTCAAGAATGGGGTCCGCAGTGCGGTGTTTGGTACGGAGAACAGCGCAGCGATAACACAACTTCAAAACACGCAGTCGGGTTTTAACCCTCCACCGCGTGGGGACCCACACCCGTGGTATCTTCTTTTTTCATTAACGGACTTGGAAGGAATGGAAAGAGTAAAACTGAAACCAGTGCAAAAACCAACCTTTTAATCTTTGATGGGCTCCAAATGCCAGGGAGATCCGCCCTAGTGCTGGTGGCACCCCGTGGTACCCCATGGTTCAGACCTGTCGAGTGAGTACTGTTCGCGCCTTTTTTCATGCACTCCATGGGAAGTGCGAATAAACTATAAAATTACAGAGCTTTCGCCGGCGGCGATAGGGGACGCAATAGAAAAGGCCAGACACTCTCTGGATACCGTGCTGCGCTTTCCTGGCATTCTTCGGCATGACGTCCTTTAAGAAGGGACTCGCGTTGAAATACACCACCTCATCAAATAAAGAGGGAGGGTGGGAACATGGGATGTCTCCAACCAATGGCCAAATCTGGACATAAGTTTTTTTGACAGGTCATGGTCGAGACGCGGCGCAAAAGCTTGTGAGTGGAATACCCGCGCATCCTCGGCCACCATATATGTGTCCGCCGGATTTGTCCACTGCAAAAGATTCGCTTAGCGTCATCCGCTCGAGTGAACGGTTTTTTTTTGGGCCCGCGGATTTTCAAGGGGTGACGAATTCTAATTTGGATACCAGTGATGGAAGAGACCCAAAAAAAATAGGGAATCATCCCGCACAAAACGGAAAGCAGAACTCCAATGGACGCGTGCTGTGTGAGTAGGGTCCATGCCTTCGAGTGGAGTATCAAACTCCACAAAGGTGACTACCTATATACCTGCTTTGAAAGTTAAAGTTTGGATGGGCAATAGGCGCGGAAAAAAGCTGTACCACATCCGCTCCCGCAAGCGCATTGTACGCAGCACGAGTAAGAAGATCCGGGTCACCGTTTCCACCGCCGATGAT
>JADGKA010000868.1:0-13324 GCA_027604605.1 Borealophlyctis nickersoniae
ACCCCCTTCCTCCTCGTCCCCCTGTTCCTCTACACGCTCCTCTACCTCGGAATATCCTACACCGAACGCCGCATATCCGCCGCTCACACCGCATACGCTTCCTCCTTCCCACCACCACCACAATCCTCTCACTCTGACGATGCCACCTCAAAATTCTCTCGATTCCCAGACACACTCTCAACCTACGCCCCATCCTACCTCCCCTCCTTCCTCACTCATCTAGGCCCACAAGGCAGGACCTGGTACCTCCTCTTCCTCACACTCGAAATCCCCTTCACATCCGTCCTCGCTCTCCTCTTCTCTCTCACAATATCACGTATCGCAGCACCCCTGGCTGACGCGGAACACCGTTTAACTGAACGTCACGCGTTTGCGAATGAAGCGAGTGAATTGGTCACGAGGAAAACGACGGGTGGGGTCAGGGCTGTACCCGTTCTGTTGTTGAACCTGCTGCCGATCGTCGCGGTCGTCGCGGATGCGATTGAGAATGTGGTGTTGGCGTGTGCCGTACTCATGTTCCGCGAGAACGATGATCAACAAATTGGGTGGCCGGCGAGATGGGCTCCCCGAGTCACGATGGCGAAATGGGGAATCGTGAGGTTCGGTGTGGCATTGACGGGAATGAGTCTGTTGACGGGATGGTTGCGGATCCTCGTTTTTAGGCTGAAGGCCGGCGAACCCTTGTTTGGCGGCGGTAGGGGCGGGAATATTGATGAAAACATGGTGATGGCGGAGGTCATGGGCAAAAAGGGGTCAAAAGTCGCAAAACCAAAGGGACTGTCGAACTTGTCGGGATTGTCCCACGAAACTTGGAAGTCGGGTGATGGGAAGGGAAACAGAAACAAAAATAGAAAGAAGGCTCAATGAGATGTTGTCTCGAGATGTTGTCTCGAGATGTCACTTTGAGATTTGATATATGACTGGGTTGGTCAAATGGGAATCTAGGGCGGTTGACGATGCATATGCACAAGTAGGATACAGAGACATAGAATGCTGGACACTTTTTTCTTTAGCCAGTCCTCCTAAAGCTAAATGATATGCCCGACACCAAGAAAACAACAACAAATGCTAATAATACAGAAAAGCAACGCTCCAGCCAATCCACCTATGCTACAAATTCCTTTTCTCCCGTCACAAAACACCCAATTTACAACTCCTCCTCCTTCTTCTCATCCGTCTCAACAGCAGCGTACCCGTTGGAAGTGTACGCCGGAAGTTTGTCCTCCTCCTCAGCCTTGCCGGTAGACACAGGCTCATACACGTCGTAGAACTGGACGCGGTCAAGGAAGGTGGCTGAGTCGTCCATGTCATCGCTGCCGTAGACGACGGTCATGCAGAGACGGGAGATGGCGATGGCGCAGATACCGCCAAGGAAAATGATGGACATCATGATGGCGGAGGCGTGGGCGCGGAGGCGTCTCCAGCAGCCGTGAGGTTGAAGGATGCCGTCTGCGGAGATGTGCCAATGACCGAGTCAGCAAAGACATAATGGTACAACCACCTGTGCATAAATGAGAAACGAAACAATTTTTCTCACCTGCGTCGGCGGCACTGACCGCGCAAGGCATGGAGCGAATGACCGTTCCATCTTCCTTCAAGATCATCACTTGCTGCATAATGTCATTCTGTTTGACAGCAAGCACAACAGTTATGATGGGGCCGTGAGAATTTTACGCGAAATCTTGCCGAGTGACTTACTTGTTCCATCTGAGCCCCGTTGATCTCAAGGATCCGCTCGGCAATAACCAACCTGGTTACCTCCATGCCATCGTCCCAGGCGATGCGGTCAGCCTTGGCGTGAACCTCAATGGCGACGATTCCCACATCAAACGCTTCCTTGAGTTCCTCCTTTGTCATGTTGGCGTCGGCCGACACACCCATGACCATGCCGGCTTCGGTTTTGATGGTGGAAACACCGAGAGGAACCGGAACGCTATTGACAGAAACCTTTTTCATCAATGGCCGAAACTTTAGTATATTAGATGTTCGCAAGAGAAAAACAAACCCGCAACTCACCTCCCCGCTAGGGCTAACTTCAAACAAAACAATGACATCCACCACCCTCGCAGCCACCAACTTGCCCTTTGTCTCGCTCTCATCCACATCCACCAGCTCGTCCACACGCTTCACCGACACGGCGAAACGCTCGCCTTTCGCGGCCATGTTTTGGGGACCTTGAGAGGCATACAGCTCGAGGGATGTGCGGTGGAAATCTTTGATTTCCGGGGCGGGAATGGGGGAGGAGAGGACTAAGGCTGGTTTTTGGGGAGCACAGGTTTTATGTGAGCGGTGGACACAGGAAAGACAAAGTACATGGTCTCTGGGTATTGTAACCTACCGACGAGAGCCAACAGGCCGACCAACAGAGTGGCGAGCTTCGCCATTGTTAACGGTTGCGGGGATTAAATGGGACTGCACAAACGGTTGATAGAAGGAGGCTCAAGAACTGGGAATATTTGAAGGAGGTAGAATGAGGCTAGCAAAGTTAATTTGAATGTTTGTTGTTGGGGGTATTTGTGGGAAAGTTGAGATTGTGCCAAGGAAAGTGGTGGAAACAAAGGACAAGCAGGTCAGACACCACAGGGGTGGCCACGGCACATTGTGGATGGCGCAGTTGCCGCTGCTGTCTGATTACATTATCCATTAGTAAAGCCTCATTCGAAACTGTCCAATCAGAATTGAGGCTTGACGCTCCCTGTCCAGTGTTCTGGACATGGACCCCGTCGCGAAAAGCGCGAAATCCAAAGCAGAACGCAACGAGCCAAACTCCAGATTCTCGCGTCCAGGGAAATACAAGGGCCAAGACGGTCTGCTGGTCTTCTCATGCAGGTTTTGCCGCCCAACGGGTCCTCCTTCATGTAAACAAACCCGCTCGACAGCTCATAGAAATAAGAAGACACCTCGCACCCGCTTCCCGCTCCGGCTGGAAGTATTCCCCCCCTTCTGAACCTCATCCTTGTCTCGCCGGCACTCTCCACCAAGGCTCCTAACCGCCGGCTGCTGCACAACCAACACAAGTCCCCACCACCTTCTCCCCCCAACACACCAAACAACTCCCTTCCAACAAGCATGCTGGGACCACCCCCGCTCTATACTCCCGCCCGCCACACCTCCGACATCCGCGAAATCGAAGAACTCGCCCGCCTGGTCATCGAGCTCGCAGTGCCGCTGGACGGAATCCTCTGCGAAGCATTCGAGCGTCTGGTGGAACTGGCAGGCACACGCGAATTCCTCCCGGCCTTTGCATCCTTCCAGCAATACCTCTTGAAAATCAAGTGGGTGCGGGAGGGAGTGTACGGGACGGGTTACTATTGCTTGTGGCAGTACTTGGTGAACATTGGGCAGGTGGCGGCCAGATGCTATGAAATGCAGGGGATGAAGGGTGTTGGAGGCATGGTGGGTGCCGGAGGACCGGACGGCGACAGCAGCGGAATCAGCTGGGCGGTGCGGACAGGCATGGCGCGCAACCCCTACGAACTCGAAGTGGATACGAGGGAATTGGTGCGGATGGGACTCACACGACCGGATGTGGACGCCATACCGGGTCTAACGGTACCTTACCCGAGCGGGGGAGCCATGTCCCACTTTTTCACAAACTACCATCCACCGCATCACCACCACCACCACCATCACCACCACAGCAAAACATCCATGGACGGAGCATTCCTCAAATTCGTCCCGAAAGCAACCGCAGACCAAGTCGCCGCCGCAGCCCACATGCGTTCTAAATCCGCGCAGATGGGAGGTGCCGGTGCGAGTGGGGGAGGCAACAACACCACAACCACACCCACCTCCCAACCCACAAAAGACACCAACCCCGTCATCAGCCTCCACAAAAACGGCGGCGCAGGCCAAACCCAATCCCAAATCGCCACCATGGGTCCCCTCGAAGTCCAACTCGTCACAAACTGGGCAGAGGAAGCCAGAGCGTTGACAAAGTCCGCCAACAGGAATGCGAGGGCCAGAGGGGGTGGTGGTGACGGTGGTGGGGTGATGGGTCCACCTTCGTCTACGGCGTCGCGGAAACGCGGTGATTCGCAGACGACGACGGCGGCGGGGGGGAGGACTCGTGCACCGGCGAAAGTCACATCCAACCCGAAACGGCGCAAAACCACCACCACCGCTGCGTCAAAATCCGCGGACGCACCGCAACAGGACCAAGAACCACAACTCCCCACACCTCCCCTCGCCGCAGCGGCCGGACCGATGCAGCAGCAACAGCAACAACAGCAACAACCGCCCGGAAAAGTCGTGGTGGTCCCCCCCGCAGGCGGTGGGACAGGCACAGGCCGGTCGTTCACGGAACTGTCGGGGTATATGGCCACGAGGCAAGAGTGTGACGTTGGGACGAAAATGGAGTTGGATCCGGCGCAGTAGAGATACATTTGTGTTGTACAGGTGGGATGGAGGGGATAGATGGATACAGCAAAGACGGGAAGAGTGGTGGAATAAATTGCAAGAAAAGAAGGAGACGATGAAATTTTTCGTCTTTCCTAACCACGTGTATAAAGTAACGGCATATTTATAAAAAGTAACTTAACAAGTTATGGTATCGAGTTCACGTTTTGATTGTAGACTTTCTGGAGTCTTGCGGTGCTCGAGTGCATGGATTGGTGGTTGAGGCTCGTGTTGATTTGGTGTATCGCCCCTAATTGACCATGAAATCCACCCATGCAAGATGCGATTCATGAACGTACTTCAGCAAAAACATACTATAAGGTTGTCGAAAATTTCACAATCAAAAACAGGTACCCAATCCTCGCGGCCCTCCGCATACCAGCCCGCAAAGGTAAATTCTACAAGAAAACCACACAGCGTCATCCAAGCAACCCCTCATCCCCCCGGGGCCCCCGCATCTTCAAAACCATTTCAAGTAGATGATCACACAAATCAAAACAATAAGCATGAGGATAATCCCGAAACTGATGAGTTTGTTGGTCATCATCCTGTGCATAAATAGAGATGGAGAGTTCTTTTGGTGAGTTTACAAGAAGCTGGGGAATGGGATAGGTATTGGCGAAAGATTCGCTCCCTTTCGGCTGCCAGAGGCCGTGGGGAAAAGAAATGAGCCCGACATACCGTCTTTGCATCCCCTTCAAGACCCCTTGACTTTTGGCGATCCATGTGTCCGCTGTGGACAACTGTAATAATGCGGGAAATTAGAAAATGTAAAGAAAACAACAACAGAAAGCGGGTTATGTACCGTGTCTCGCGTGCGATAGATTTGCTCTCGTTGCCGATTCAAATCGCTCAAGGTGTTAATACCAATAGCCTCTGTAAGTCAAAAGCCGGAGGGTACAATATCCGCATATCAGCAAGACCGCCAGGAATGTTTTTCACACCGCAGGACCCCACCTGTTTCCAAAGCGATCCTCCTTGCCTCATCTAACCGCCGGCTGCCGTCCTGCAAGCGCTCCGTCCCCTGCAACAACCTCGCCCGCTGATCCATCCCCGTCACTTCGAAATCAACCACATGCGATCCACCAAGAAGTTGATCGCGTTCGCTTTGGGAACTTCCTTTTGCCAATTCGCGCTTCAACTTCTTGATGTCATCTTTGAAGGATCGTAGACGGGGTGTGAGGCGGCTGCGGACTGGGGCGGCGAGGGATGAGAGTTCTGCTTCCATTTGACTGATCTGTATTCAGGAAGATGGGTTGAATATAAATGACGGGTGGGACTCCACAGGTAGCAAAGCACTGTCTGGCCTTACGATTTCGTCGGCTTCCTCGAATTCACGTTGCGCTTGGTTGATAAGAAGCTTCTTTTGCTCTGTAAAAGGGTCAACAGACTATTGATTAGCGCTCCCATGATAGTAAAAGTCGAGCAATGACTCGTGAGCCCCTGACGCTCGTTGAACCCAGAGCGTCGGCGACGCGTTGAGGGTTGTTTGGTGCCAGCTTGTCCAACACATACCTCCGGTAGCAGTTGGAATGGCGCCAACCTTCTCCACCAACGACTCGTGCAGAGTGTCATACTCTTTTTGATACGTCTCGAAAATTTCGGAACCTTCTGCCATCTTTGATGCGTGTACTGGTGGTGGAGTCGCTGTTGTGGGAAAGCGTAGACGTGAGTATACCTTCGTTCGATACACTGTTCGCCTATCTGTCGGGCGTGTTTGGTGCACGTCAGAGGAGATGGTGCCTCACCTTTTTCTTGTTGGGAAATTGGGTGCTGGTGGATGGAATCGGGATGGAGTGCGAGGCAGTAAAGTTGCTCGGTGCGAACAATGCTTTCATACCTTGGCGTGTGGATCCTCTGGTTCGGGAACCGAGCATTCGGACCAAAACTGCGCCTCCATGATGAGCCGTGGATACCCAACTTTTGGACCTTTCGTTTCTCAGTCATTTCTCCTCCGGCCAATTAGGACAATTCCAACCTGATCATCATGTTACATCGACCCCGAATTCTGCACGGTTACGGTCTCTTGTCGCAGCTATCACGACCCTGTCCGCGCAAAATCCGAGTCCCACGGCTGAAACCGTCATTCCGTTCAATTAACACCTCCAGTTTGCATGCTGACGAAGATCACCCCACCCGCCCATGGTACCTGCGTCCGTGGTTTCTGGGCCTCGTATCTGTCCCACTCATTGCGATAGGAGGGTTCTGGTGGTATACTGCAAACCCATACCCGCCGGAAGCGCGCCGTGCTTTACGTCGAGCGCTGATGGCGGAACACTACAAGGGTTTACCGGAGGATGCCGAGGCGGATTATCTCAAAGGTGAGATAATGACAGTAGGGCGCTGAAGTTAAGGAAAAAGGTTTATTGATTGCTGTGTTATCTTGTCGGTGTAACAGCCATTAGGGAGTCTATCGAAGGTAACCACCCCTACTTAGTATTTGATGATTTACTGTTTGACCTTTGCTCCTAATCATGTCCCAACCCTCCTTCCCTGGTTTCATGCAGCTGGCCTACCAGAAACGGGCCCTGCTGTAACCGGCATTGCTCTTCGCCTTGCTGATCTTTACGAAAAGCTTGAGCGATATGAAGACGCGCTGGAAATCTTCGGTCGCGTTTTTGGCATCTTTGGTGGTCGCGAGCACACCGCTCCCATTGAGTCCCGAGAAGATGCGGAGCGAATGCGTAAAGTGGTGGGGATTGCGCTGCGCGTTGGGGACGTATATAAACAGAAGGGCGATTTGAAAGCCGCCGAAAAGTTTTATGAGGTGCAATTATCGAAAGTCCTCCACAGCCTTGGTTGGAGCGTTTCTCATCACGTTGAAGATGCCATTAATCTGACGCATTCATTCTTTATAGTGGTCAACGAAAACCATCCTCGGTCTGCGCTCGCCACCTCCGCTTATCCACCATTCAGTACCCACTTCATCTTCCACCGCACACGACTGGGCATCCCCGGCCAGTCTCATAACAGACGAAGACTTGACCCGCAAAGGTCTCGCACCCACTCACACCCAACCATCTTCAGAATTCGCTCCCGCATCTCCCCCCACCGCCGCAAAAGGACTGCAACCCGCACCATGGGCCACGATAAGCGATTTAGGTGGCAGCCTGGAGCAATTGGCGGGATTGTACGCTGATATGGGTCGGATAGATCTTGCCTTGGCACGTAAGTTCACCCCGTCACATTCCTCCTCGCCTTCCTTACACCGTTGTTTCCGGACCACTCAATCCTCAACCCCCCAGTCTACTCCCACGCGCTTAACCTCCTAACCCGCGACGACTCTCTCGCTCCACCCGCCCGTTCCTGCCGCGCCGCCATCTTATCCAACAACATGGCCGAGTGTTTTGTGCAACTTGGTGGGACGCATTTGGTGCAGGCGGAGCGGTGGGGTCGTAAAGCGTTGGAGGATGCGGAGCGAGCGATTGAGTTGGGTGGAGTCGAGGAGTGTGGAGAATGTGCGACGGTCGTGGAGTATAATCTGGGGTGTATTGATGAGGTACGGGACAGGTCCTTGCAGTTTGATTCGCGATTTAAAGGCATGTACAGTAATTCTTACTCATATCGCTCGTCTCTTCCGTTTTCTTAGCTGCAAAAGAAATACCGATCGGCTATCAGCCACTTTGTCAAAAGCCGCGAGCATGCAGCGTCCGTAAAATATATTGACGGGGTCCGGATGGGCCGTGAGGCACTTGCCCGTGTACGTCGAGCAATGACGGAAGCAAAGCAGCAGACACAAGACCAGCGAGACGCTTCTTGATGCGGAGGACACGATTTCAGTGATGGGATCAAAATGTTGATAACAGCTGTATCTGAAATCCCCTCTTTTTGTACTTCAAAAGAACTGAGTGATTATAATTTATTTTACATATTTTTCACCTCGTTCGGTGTCCGGTGACAAAAGATCAATATTCACAAATTAAAAAAACGAAACCTCGAAAGAGGGCGTCGTCCGGCCACCAAAAGTTCACAACGACGCCCTTAAGTACAACTACGTGATCGTGATCCTCATCCCTCGTCATCGTCCCACCTTCCCCACATACCCTTCGATTACCTCCCTCAATCTCGCGATCGTAACCGGTTTTGGCAGAAACATATCCATCCCCGCCTCTTCGCACTCTCGCTGACTCTCGGCCGAGACGTTGGCGGTCAGCGCGATGATGGGGAGCGGTGGGTGGGGTAAGGAACCGGCTTGTTCGAAGGCGCGGATGCGGCGGGCGGATTCTAGGCCGGACATGACGGGCATCTGGGAAAATTGGGGTGTTTGAAATGTTCATCGACGAGATCATTTTGGGAAGAGTACTTTTGATTCATCCATCTTCTCTCCCGCAAAACCCCACTCACTGCCACCAACGTGAACAAAAATCCCACTTTCGAGAACGTCAACGTTCTCACCTGACAATCCATGAGAATCATCCGAAACCCGCCGTTCGTCTCTACAACCTTGTCGAGCGCTTCCTGTCCATTCTCGGCCAACTCTACTTGGTACCCGAGTTTTTCAAGGATGCGTGTGCATAGTTTTTGGTTTGTCTGATTTACAAAGAAGAAATGAGATGGGCGTTTAAAATAGGATGGACGAGGGGAAGTGAGACAAGAAATAGCTGGTCGTTTTACCGGATTGTCTTCAACCAAGAGGATCGCCTTGTCTGAAGCAGGCGCCTCAACAGGTATTGTGCGAGGTCTCTGCTTTGTCTTTTCTGGTGCATCGTTTTCTCCCGAAACGGAGGTATTACCACGACTTGTCACTCCCGGGTTCGGCTCACCATCCATTTCCGGGGGTTTCGCGTAAAAGTCAGGATCAGCAGCAGGCGGCACCCCCGTGCCAACCCCATCAAAGCTCGACGACCGCTGCACGTTATCCATCGGATTCCCTTTTGTCGCAGTCGCCAACGGCGGAGTCCACGTCGCCGTACCCGACGCGGTTTTGGACCACGACGGTCGTCGCAACCCCGACAAATTCAACTGCATCCCAACAAACGAATCACTTCCTCCTCCTCCCTGCAACGACGACCCCTGCATCGTCGCCGCACCGTCCCGCACAGCCTTCCACATCCGCTCCTTGGGGTTTTCCATCCACTCGGCGACAACATGTGCAATCAGCGGTCGCTTGACACCAATGACGTTGGCGCCTTTTAACCCGGGATCCATTTCCACGCTCGAATCGTGGTAGGAAATGAATAACGGCACGTTGGAATTAACCAGACTTTGCAGCGTCCGGGATGTAGAGAAGACTTCGATGTCGGCCCACACCAAATCTGCGTTACGGAGTTCTGTGATGCGAGCCAGGGCGCCGGCGGCTTTGGATGTGGATGTGCTGGCGGGTGATATGTCAATGTCGACGATAGTGTAGCCGTGGCGTTGCCATAGCTGTGTCATGGCTTGTTGTGTGCGTGGGTGGCGGCAGAATAGGGCGAGGGTGCGTGCGGGGCGCAGAGACCAGGGAGGAGGTGGGGCAGGTTTGTTTGCCAAGGAAGTGGTTTCGGGAATGGGAATGCGGGTGGTGAAAATTGATCCGACGTTTTGGCGCGATTCGAGGTCGATGGTGCCGTTGCAGCGCGTTGCAAGTTGCTTGCAGATGGCGAGACCTAGGTTGGAAAAAGGTTATAATGCGCAATTCATTGGCAAGCGCGAGACGTTACCAAAGGCTACCTAGGCCGGTTCCCGTATGCTTGCGGGTCATGGAGGTATCTGAAGTAAATGTGAGGTCAAAACTTTACACGGTGCCCCAACAGCGGCCATATGGTTTGTAAATTCTCACCTGCTTGGCGGAACGGTTCAAACACCGTACTCGTGAAGCTTGCCGGTATACCTGCAACCAATACATGAGCGACGGAATGCTCTCCATGATAAGGATACCTCCCAAAAACTCACCTATTCCGGTATCCTCCACTCGCATTATCAACACTGGGCCGGTTGACGCCTTTTCCACGGAAATCGAAACCATCACGAATCCTGGAAAGGCAACAGTGCGACAACCGAGTCAGGGACGCGCCCTACACAATATGAAAGTGGACACATGGAGAAAACAAACCCTCATTGGTGAACTGCAAAAGGGAAAATAAAATGCGTGAGCGAATCTCACTAGCAGCAATAAACTAACCAGGGTTCCGCGACCCACCTTTAAGGCATTGCTCACGATATTCATCAAAAGCTGCCAAAATCGAATCGTGAAAATACATTATTAAGGGTACGACATCCTCAACTCCCCACCACGACGGCTCTCTCCAGATCACCTACCCTGGTGACATAAAGCTCATCCAAAAACATAGTCCCCGGCACATCATATTCCACCTCCAACATAAAATCCACCTCCTTTCTCTGCGTCGACGCACAACTCCTCACAACATTCAACGCCACCTGTCGTAGATCCAAATCTACCGGTTTGGCCAACGTTTCCTCGTTCATGCGTTCCAGTTTGGTGAAATCGAGGACGTTGTTGGTGATGAGTTGGGTTGTGTGGCAGCCAATGCGGATGCAGTCAATGTAGTATTGTTGTTCTTCGGTGACAGCGGTTTGTTCGAGGAGTTCTGCGTAGCCGGCGATGGCGTGGAGAGGCGTCTGTGGGATAGGGGGTTTGGTTGGACCGGTTAGGCACTTCTGCTTGGTAAAGCTAATTTGAGCAGAAGGAAAGGCAGTGAAGCCTTACCCGAATCTCGTGGCTAGCCACACTGATGAAATCCATTTTGATCCGGTTGTTTCTATCAGCAGCCTCTTTTTGCGCCATCAACATCCACAGCTTTCGTTTTGTTAAAATCATTTCTCGGAGACGGTTCCGTGATTGCGATGCCTTGTGGGCCACCAGCATGTAAGAGACAAAGCAAGTCATGAGCGCAACCACCGTGACGCTGAAGGGAAGATACGGTGGATAACCGCCGTTGGTGTAGGGTGGTGGCAGCGAGGTGTAAAAAGTCCCCGCCATAACGCCTGTGATTCGAAAAATTGGCACAAGGGATAAAGGTTTGATGGACTGTTGAGGCGGCCATGCCAGTACATCGAGGTCTCACCTATGTAATGCACGGCCGAGACATGGAGTCCGACAAGTACGCTATACGCCAGTTGCATAAAGGGAGCTTCTTCGGTCGGCACTGGAATAGGACCGGAAAGCAATGTCCATGAGGCTTGCCTCAAGTTCGCGAAGGAATAAAGGACATAGGAACATACTGAACAGAAATGCTACTGAGCAGGTGAACCAAGCAACCAGTAAGGACATTGCTATGATCACTGCGTCCCAAACTATTGTCCCTTCCATTAACATGGCAAACATCCCAAGGTAATGCATCGCTGTGAGATGCAGAAGTGAGTTTAGCATGGCCAACGGCTAAGCCAATCTTACCGGTTCCTACCGCAAACTAATGAAGCCAATGAAGCAGACTTGGCCATCATTTTAAAATCGTATGAAGTCCAAACGAAATGCAGTAACTTTGATAGTGACGGTAAGCCCGCCGGTAGTGCATTTGGCTCGGAACTTTCAGGCAATAGCTCCATATCATCGGGGAAATCGGCTTCAATGGAGCCAATATCTCCATCTGACGGGTCATCCCCTGGCAGGTTAGCTGCGTCAGAAGGGCGGCTTGACGACCCAACCGCCACATCACTCGCAATTGCAGCTGTAACTGATGGCAAATGACCGTCCCCATTCAACGTTGTTCCCACCACCGAAGCCCTTCTTCGTCTCAACCCTGCGCCGCTTACATCGCCGCTCCCCATGTCATTCCCATCCCCTTCACATTCCACCCTCTCGTAACGAGGATTGAGTCCCGTCAAGCCTCTTCGAAACAACTGCCGCTTATGGACTATCGGATGTGACAGAAAACACGACCATAGCAATTCGGCCGCAAAAGTGCCAAAGGTGGATACAATTGCCAACAGGGCACTGGCCACCGTCCAAGCAACGTTGAACCGTATTGGTATTCCTATGTCCATTGCCAACATTCCGACAAAATGCATGGCCCAGAGACCGCTACAATAGGCGCGTTTTCTTCGCGTCAACATCACCGCGATCCTGATGATTTTCGACGACGAGAGTGAAAACACAAAACTCACCAACCCCCGAATGTGAGGGACGCCAAAGTTATCCACAACAGTTTTTGCACTGGTCCTCGACATTGCCGGACCTGGCACATCAACTGCGTGGTGGTGTAAGTACCCTGTGATGTAAAGTGACATTTTTCGGCCCAAGAACACAACATAGGTGAGGTTTCCTTTCCGGCCATTCAGCGTTGATATTGATTAACGTCATACCAGTGTCGCCACGCCGACGGACATTACAATCAATTGCCAGTTCCAGGTCGCCAGCAACTCGGTTGCGCTTTGAATGTCGGGGGGTACGGCCCTGGTTTCCAGACCCCAGCCCTCCGCCGTACGGTGCAACGATAAATATCTTTTCAACATTTGCGTGTCGACTGTTTCGAGCCCTTTTCCCACCAGCCACGGGGAAGCAGATGGGAAGGTAAGTTGGAATGGAATGCCACTTGTCGTTGGGGGGCGACTTTTGCGATATGGGCGGTGGAGGAACGTCTGGGGAACGTGGGTTTTTAGAACAAAGTGTTGACGGAACGCGCACGCAGGAAAAAACCAAAGGAGGTGTGCTCATTCTAGGTTCTCGGTACGACGGGGTGGGCTGGGCGCTGGTCGCACATGTCGTCATTCATTTAAGGATCAACAGCCGGCAGATCGGTTCTTCAGCCCAGAACTTTTGGCCGTTGTGGCTGTGCGCTCCGCGCTGATCCAAAAGTCCCGCCGATCGGAGGGCCACCCATGCCACCGATGCCAGGGATACCCAATGCTTTGCCGATTGGGCTCAAAGCAGAAGACACCCGCAAATGCGAAGTTCAAATTTAATCAAAACTTCAACTTACCCCGCCAAACGACAGGAGGCCCGTCAACAATCATTGTGCTAATGCGCGGTCCTGATATAAGTACATAC
>JADGKA010000869.1:0-13321 GCA_027604605.1 Borealophlyctis nickersoniae
CGGGCGGGCGGCTTTCGATGTTTAAGGTCACCATCCAACCCTTTCTTATTTACAACTGCTTTGTTTTGCCTTGGTTGGGTGGTCTGTGTCTCTGGGTCTGCCCTGTCTGTTTGCTTGTTTGCGTTGCGCGTTGGAATCCCTGATACCCATGCCCGCTAAGAGTCTGTGCACAGCTTCTGCCACATGCAAATCAAAAATCCAAAAACGGCTCCGAATTCTCGGGTCACGTATAACACACAGATCTGCCCTTATGACGAATTATCCGGAAACTATCGGCAGCTCACCGGAGGGGTTTGACACGACAGTGTGGCGTCCGAATCCAAACAGGTGGACAGGAATCCGAACGAACCAGAAACTGGAACCAGCCCCGTTTCAGACGGACCACTCCGTTTTCACGCGTCCAGAAAAAATGTTTTCTTTTGGGGAAAACAACTGGACCAGCCTTCTCGCAATCCTTCGTATTGCACCTTCTGAGTCCTAACATAACACCTGAACCTCATTTTCTGTCGGGAACAGAGAGTACGAGGGGAAAAAATGAGCACTCCTATGAACGACGATGAGATCCGCCTTGCAAAGGTACCTGCCACCTGCACGCCTCTGTTTGTTTGTTTACCTTCCTTTTCGATAAGTGCATTTGTTCTCACACCCGGCTGTTCAATCCCCAGCTCGGCTACAAACAAGGTCTCAAGCGCCAATTCACCGCCTTCCAAAACTTCGGTTTTGTCTTGACCAATGCATCCGTCCTTATCGGTATTGTGCCGCTCTTCAAATACGGTCTCCAAACCGGTGGGCCTCTCACTTTGACTTGGGGATGGTTGCTTGTGGGATCGTTCGTGGTTTGCATCGGGTTGTGCATGGCTGAAATTTGTTCCAGTAAGTTCTCTGAAAAATTCATCGAATGTGGAGGGTCCATTTTATCGTGTGTGCGTACGCTTATGGGGATTCCTTTGGTAGCGTACCCTACCGCTGGAGGACTTTACTATTGGGTAAGATTGACAGTGCACTGAAGTTACGGTTGGAATGCTGATAAGAATGCAACATTGCTCATTTAAGTTCCGTTCTCTCAGACTGCCAAACTTGGTGGTTCCCGCTATGGTCCCGTTTTCTCATGGTTCGAGGCATGGTTCAACTCACTAGGTCAAAGTAAGTGGTTGCATGGGACATTGTCCACCGCTCCGTTCCGAAGCTGACGAACAACTTACTCCCAGTTGCCGGTGCATCTGGATCCGTCTTGTCTGCTTCTGCATTTTTGGTTTCCTTGGTTAAAATTTGGCAACCCGACTGGGATATCAACGACAAGGTAAGCGCGCCGTCCTTTCCGTCCCAAATTGGGTTGAATCTTCGCAATGATCGCTCTGACGCATAGGTTAACTGTTCAGCACATCTTTGCTGTCCACTGCATCCTCGTCATCTCAGGCGCCATGATCAACACCATTGGTGGATTGGGTCTCAAAGCTACCAGTCTTTTTTCAGTCTATGTGCACATTATTGGTACCATCGTGATTGTTGCCACAGTCCTGGCTACCGCCCCGACAAAGGTGAACTGTCCAATATATTTCCATATCATGTACGGCGCAACAAAGAACACCTCACTCACGTAGTCATCCGACTCATGTTAGCAATCCGCGAGCTTTGTGTTTGGAGAGTTTAGGGATTTGACTGGCTTCACTGACCCTGGAAACGGATTCTCACCCGTCCTTGTTTTCCTTTTGGGTCTTTTGCCCTCCCAATGGAGCATGTTGGGTTACGATTCCTCCGCTCAGTAAGTGTCATCAACTCTTTTTCCCAATCTTTTTTCCGCTTTACCCCGCCATACGCTAAACCCGAAATCTCAACCACAGCATGTCCGAAGAAACCCAGCAATCCTACATCAACGGTCCCCGCGGCATCATCCTCTCCGTGATCGCCTCAATCGTGATGGGCTGGGCCTTGATTCTCGGTCTCCTCTTCTCCATCCAAGACTACGACGGCACCGTCGCAGGTGGCGCCCAACAACTCTTTGTAGACTGCGCCGGCAATGCGGGCGGCTCCTTCCTGATCATGATCATCGTCGCCGCCGGTTGGTGCTGCGGTATCGCCACCATCGCCGCCAACTCGCGCATGTTTTACGCGTTTGCGAGGGACGGAGGGTTGCCGTACTCTGCGTTCTGGTCCAAGGTGGATTCGAGAACGGGGATGCCTATTCGATTGGTGTGGCTTTCCGCGCTGTTGGTCATTATTTTGGCCATCCCGTCCATGTTCTCCCTTGCTGCATTGAGCGCGGTCAGTGGTATTAGTATCATCGGGTTCTTGGTCAGCTACGCTATCCCCATCTTCTTGCGGGTCACTATCGGCGCAAAGACGTTTGTGCAGAGCGAGTTCAACTGCGGACGGTGGACGCCTGTTTTGGGGTGGATTGGTGTTATTTGGACCGCGCTGGCCTTTGTGGTGTTCAACCTTCCTCAGGTGAGTTTTGAGTTCCACGTTGCCTTTTCTTCCCCAGTGTGGTCGAAGGCAGTTTCACATCAACTGCGTTCCGTTTGTTTCCTTGCATAGCTATGGCCCGTGAATGCCGACAACTTCAGCTGTAAGCTTGCCCTCGTTCCCCAGCTGCGAATTTTGCAGCCCGAAGCGAGACACTGACTCTCCCATCTTCCCTTCTCCAGACACCCCCGCCGCTGTCGGATTCTTGCTCATTTTCGCTGGTGGATGGTGGATCATTGACGCCCGCAAATGGTTCAAAGGTAGGCCTGGATGAACGAGTGACCCACCCTCATCATCCCGCTTGGCGAGACACTGACGACTGACTTCTGCGCGCAGGTCCCATCATGGAAATTGCCGAAGAAGAACTCGCCGCGGATGCAACCCCCAAAGCGGGTGTACCCGTCGTAGAAGCCCGGTCGGAGGCGACCCTCTAAAGGGGCTACTTCTTACGTACCCAACAACATTGTAGTAGATTGCACCTCAAATTTATAGACGATATTTTATTCTGGTTTTTAGTTTTAGCAGGTCACTGTATGTAGCTTAGTTTGCCACAAACCGCAAAAACAACAACTTATCCCTTCCAAAAGCCGCAAGGCATTTTCATGTCTATTTCTCTCTTTTTTTTGCTTTTGTTGGTGTTTTTTTATTGATACAGAACACGACAGAAGATTAACGGATAGTAAAAGGGGACATAGCGAGACATGCAGTTTAAGCCGCAAAAACGCCTTCAATGAACTGCGAGTAGTCATAGCCGTCTCCCTTGCGCTGCAACGCTTGCTTGAGGTATTCCACAACGTGCTGAGGAAGTCCCCCTTGGTACATGTCTGCCTCAGTGATGAATGGCTGTTGGAATAACGAGGTCGACAGTCAGTGACTTGTCCAGTCTTGACCCACAACCAAGACCCTATCCCGCAATGACAATACCTTATCTCCGGCCAGCGTTTGGAAGGACAACTTGAGCTGATCAGGGCTCGTGCGATCTTCTTGTTGCGCTCTCATGTAGTCGATGAACTAAGCAATGGATTAGTACCCAGTGCAACAAATCACTTAAACGATGCATTTTGCATTTCCAAACCTGTTCGAAGTTGATGGCATCCTTTCCTTGCGACGCGGACAGGAAAACGCGTTCGAACTCGTCATCCTGAGTAGACGAGTCGTTCTCAGGGTAAGAAACCAAACAACAGCAATATCTCTAGGGGTCCAGGTCACAAAAGAGACAAGAAGTCACTCACAGATGCGAAAACGGTTCCCTCAGCTTGCAGAGCAGCGCTGAACTCTTCACGGCCAAGTGTGTTGAGGTTGTTCTTGTCAAAGTGCTTGAAGGTCTGAAACGCAGAAATGAAGTCAATCGAGGTTCACAGAAGAAATACCCGACAAGGTATCCGATATCCGCCCAAAGCAATGATACCTCCGAAAACTCTTCGAGCTGCTGCGGGGTAATATTCGTTTTCCCGCGAGCGACCATCTGGTTTTCAATGAATGCACTCTTTTTCACGACGGACTGGGTGAGGATGCCATAGTCAAAGGTCAGATCTTCCACCGAGTAGATGGTGTATTCGTTATCTGCCAAATGGAATTGGACAGGATTTGAGTGACAGGGCCCTGCAAACTAGCGGCACAGTTCTTTCCCTCCACTGACCTTCAATGTTGGCTTCGGCACAATCCGCGTTCAGACGTTCAATATCCTACGCCAACTAAAATCAGTCGCGACAGGAGGACCTCGGAGAACAAATCAAAGATATTACCTTTAATTTGCCATTCAAAGGTTCTAATTTTAAAATCAAGCTTTGAACGGTATCCAGTTGGGTCTAAGCGTGTGCTGTTGAGTAGGATTCGTACGGACGAAATGAGAACGAACTTGTGTCTTACATCAAGCTCGCCTTCCAGCGATGCCAACGAATGGGAGATACTGTTCAGATCCAGCTGGAATTGATTTGCTGCATCGGCGTACTTTCTGCGGAGTTCGTCTTTGATGCTGGTAACGACGGAAATGCGATTAGTGCAAGCCGAGGATACCACGAACGATCCCAAAGCTTACTCTCTGATGTAGTTACTAATAGCGCGTTTTCTTTCCCCTTCGACGCCGACGAGGTTGCTCCAAGCGCTTTCCAAATCCTGACCAATGTTTCGGTTACCACTTATCCAGTAGACTGATTTCACGAGGAAAAGCTCACCTCTATTCTGAGGCCCGCAGGAGGGTAGTACGGGCGAAGATTGTATGTTTTCAGCTTCGTCTGGATATTGCCCAACAACTGATGGAAGACGGTTGGGGTGCGCGTCACGGGAACTATTGGAAAAAATTTGAAAATAACAACTCACGGTGTCCAATTCACGTTTCTCGGCAACCCATCCACGCTTGGTCGTGCTGAATATCCGTATGTTAAAAACCGCATGTACCACACCCTCCACCCGATTTGCCACACCTTTTGTAAGTTTCAAACTCGTGCAACTGCCGCCTGGCATCCAAGTACCCGGAGAACCGCGAGCTACTCCACACCGACTGCATGTTCCTGGTGTCGCTGATGAATTGCGATGCTCTCCTCTCATAATCATTTTGCATCTCCCAGGTTTGCTGCATGACCTGCCCAAATTGAGCGACACGGCGTCCTGCTGTTCCAACCTTATCTGGAATTACGGAATTCTCAGCGCTCATCCAAAAGACTACCACCGTTAATTTACCAGCCCTCACCCTGTGCCGAGAAAGCGTGGAAGTATTGCGCTACGTAGGTCATGACAGAGCGCTCATCCGGCTGGAGAAGTGTTCGACGTAAACACGCGCACTAAAGCCGCGGCGGCTGCGGGAATAGTGCGCACCTTAACAACATCGACAACATCCTCCACCTCGAACAATTTCGGGATCCCCAACTGTCTTTCTGCGACATCGAACGCCAACCTCGTGTTATCGTGCTTTTTGCTTTTATCCAACGCCCAGTAATCAATAAGGTCTGCCCAAGATAACCGATATTCAGGTTAGACACAAAGTCTTCATGCAAACGCACACAGAATTACCTGGGCGGTGTCGGTGAATCAAAGCGCAACTGTTGAAGGTAAAGAAACATGATCAGCCCTGCTCAACCGTGTCATAAAATGTCCCGGGAAATCAGGAATGACGTACAGTGCAAGACCATCCTGCCAGCTGAACGAAACGCATAAAGAAAAATGTGAGGTGATGTTGTTAAAAAGAAGGTACCACGCAGACACCCGTATACACCTAAATGTGAAATCTTTGATTTTGAAGTCGGCAGCATATGGCGTAGTCCTCTTTTGGCACCAAAGCAGGAGACCTGGACGAAATTCCGGATTCGAGATTCAACATCTCGTCAAGGCCCAACGATTCCGAACGCGACCTTCATACCTTCTTTGGCAGTGAGACCACCCTCGCTGCAAGCAACGTGTCAACATCAAAACCTCCACCATCTATGAGGATCAATTCACTGCCCACCTAATCTCGGCAATGGTAAACCGCAAAATAATCGTCCAGATCAACCCCAAAATAAGCTTCTCGTTTGAATCCACAATATCCTGCAGGAATCACAAAAAAATGAGCAACGGCCGAAAATCCAAAACACAAGAAAATTCAATTGTTGTTGCGCCTGACAAGTTCGCCGACGCGTCAACGAACCTCAGCACCAATGTTCGTCAAATTCACACCCCGACGCCGAATAAAATCCAACGCCTTGTTCATATTTTCCACTTTTTGAATCCGAAGGCGCGGGTTTTTGTTGTACCGCCCCAACGATTCGTCTCCAATGATTTCTGTTCAATTACAGACAACAGAACGAGCCGTCAAAAAGTTTGTCCACCACAGCCAGGTAGCCACCTGTCGGCCAAGCCGCCGAAAAATGACACGCAAGCATTCGTCCTTCGTACCCAACAATTGAATAAGCTTCTCCCCACTCGACAACTCGCTCGCCAAATCCGCAATAGGAGCGACCTCTTTTTGCTTCAACTGGTTGTTTATCCAGTTTGTAAAGGCTAATTTTTGAAAAATGTACGGAACATGGATAAATAAACGTTCAGCAGAGAAAAATTCAACGCAGCAGCAGGGAGGGGTCCCCTATCTGGTGTGTCAAAACCATACTCTTCTTTTGAATGTGTTCCCAGGATTTATCCATAAGCCTGTGGAAGGGCCCGTATTTTGATAGTTAAGAAAAACAAGACGGGTCTCATTGGCTTCTTGCGACGTTTTATTTCAAGGTTTGCCCGTACTTGTAGCCGCCAGAAACGGCTTCTTGCGAAGCTTTACTCGGTGCAAAGTCGAAGTTTGCTGACATGTTGGGTTTTGGAGGTTTTTGTCACTTTGTCAGGCGATTTGGTGGGTTTTGAGGGCGCGACTTGCTCTCAAGATGAGTGGGGATGCAATTGGGGGGTGCTTTCAATTCCGATCAAATACCCCGGCGGTCACGTGACCATGGATGTCTCAGCAGTGCACTGCCCAACGCGCGACGCGAAAAGGTTTCTGTGCTGTCAGCCGTGCTGGGCCATCTTGCGTACATCTCCTCAAAGCCAAGTTTCACCTCAACCCCCTCGGAACCCCCTCGCAACCCCCTTGCAACTCTGCTCGCAATCCGCATAAAAAGGGGGCAATCCCGAGCTCCAGCAAACATGGGTAATATCCACAAATACGCTCACTTGCAAGAACCATGTCAACAGCGGCATTAAGTCGTAGTTTGCACATACTCACGAAGCGGACGAACAGTGATTCCTCCCAAAAAGGAAATATATCCCATGCCGTGTACTTTGCCGCCCTTCGATGCTGCCTTTTCCCCGTGTTGGAGGCTCGATCTGCGGGCACAAGTCCTGAAGGTTGCGACCACCACCATTTCCGTGGCAAGCACTACATTCGGAGGGCAGCAGGGCATTTTGGGGAGCTGTTTGGATTGCAGCTTGCGGAGGGCACTGGAAGCACGATAAGAGATGACGCCGTCATTTTGTCACCGCAGACGTTGAAGAAGTTCAGGTCCATAGTTGTCGAGCTGGTGAAAAGGTCCAAGCTGGAAAAGAATCCTGATCATCGGCCAAAGGCAATTGCTGCCGCTGGTGGGAGGTGAGAAGTGGCAGCCCGACGAACGCACCACAGTATCAATGAGTGAATGGTTGCCTTGTCTTTTCGTTTCACAGGCTTTTGGATGAGCGGTTGCAAGGAAACTTCTCGCCAGCTTTGATAGCCAATGTCAAGGACCTAATCTTCGTCATTGGAGAGTACATTGACCAGGAATTGCGAGATCTTCCCCCCGACGAGCATGACAAATACCTTTTCCTCACCGCGCGTGTTTTCATGACTTGTATTCGAGACGCCATCTATAAAGCCGAGCCCACCTCCACCGTCCTTTCCCACCCGGTCCTCAAAGATGAGGAACAGCTGAAGCCCATATTCGCCACTTTGATCAAAGGAGACAGTAATGCATCTCTCTCGAATTGGCTACGCGTAATATTCGACGTGAGAAAGGAAGACCACAACCTGTCAATCGCGGAAGTCCGAAAAGGATGTAATGAAAAGATTGCTTTTGCTGAATTAAAAGCATACGTGGATTCTATCGCGTGCAACCAGTGCGCCGGTTCTCTACCTTCGGATTTCCAGTCAAAAGAGGCCTATGAAACCTGGAAGCATTCCGAAACCAAGATCCTCATGGGTCTCATGAAAGCTTTCGCCGTGCAATTTCCAAATGCACAAGCCCAGAGAGTGAGTTCACTGTACACTTCAGCAAGCCCCATTGTAGGAGCGCCTACTAATTTTTTTTGAGCAGACCGGCGCCAACGTAGATTGCTTTTTGCCCCCTGATCCTCGACGATACTACCGCGTCCTCCTCCAAACCTGCCTGAAGCATGATATCCAGAGCTCGACCAATGGCGAAGTTGCGCTCTCCAAACTATCCAAGTCCGTCCTGTCGGAGTGCGCATTGCGGTGGCGATTGACTCGGGAGTTCAAGGAAATCGCTCTCTTGGATTTACTTGTCACGAACTATAGGCTTGGTGCTGTGCTTTTGGGAGACTTATTTCCCAAATTCCAGGCGGTCACGAAATGGGCCATGAATGCTGCTTCGTTCAGACAGCGCGATGTAAATTGATGTTTCTTGGGGCTTGGATATTACATGTCGTTAACTGCATTTTTTTCCTTGCCAGCGCCAATACTATCTATCCATCTTGGAGCAACTGCACGAAGCACTGATGGCCTGTATTCTGCGTTTCTGGGATCTTGCCAGCAATTCCTCTGACCCTGCCGCGAGCAACGCCACGATGCAGCTCATTTGCTTGATTTTGCAAATGATCAACGAGGATCCCACCTGGGCAGCAGAGCATCCTGATCAGGTCGGCCCAGGCAAATTGGAAGAGGCGGTGAAGTATAAGATTTCGGTAGGTGAGAAGACTGGGACACGGAATTCAAGACCCCAAAAGTGTTGACAGTATTAATCTTGCGGACTCCGCTCATAGCTAGCTGTAAACGAACGATATTGCACCTCGGCAGACGTTATTGCGCGCTCTGTACAACGCGACGTTATCCGAGCAACTCTAAGGGTCAAGAACGTCAACCAGCAGCTCAACAAATACCGTCTATACTTCAAAGATCCGCTTTTTGGCAAATTCTCCATCATGCTTGCGGCCGGAACCTGCCTTACCAAAAACTTTTTGCTTGAAATGGAGAAGATGCAGTTTTTGAAAAAAGGGGATTTTCAATTGGCGGAAATGTTGGAGTTATATCAGGTTGTGCGGTTGCTGTATGATCTCTGCGAGGAGTCCGAGTTAACGTACGCACGTCCAAAGGATTGGGTTTACCAGTATTAGTTGTAAAAACTGCTAGGCTGCTAATCCACAATGTCTTAACTCATGCTCCTCACAGGGCTGTCACGAACTTTGACGTCGAGTCTTGGTTCGCACCCTTTATACAGCAATGGTTGACTGTAACCGATCAGAAATGGATTGACTGGGTTAAATCTGCTGTGGATCTTGAAAAGGTATGCTGGCTTGTGCGGACAATATTTGGCTATCTGTCACCTTAATGTTTGTCATCGTATCATTGCAGTATCACCCGACCCTTCCACCGACCATCATGGCTTCCTCGTCCGTCTTAGACTTGTTTACTTGCTTTAACTCTGGGTTGGATTTCATTGAAAAATTGGGGTGGCGAGACGGATCAAACAAGGACCGGCTGGTTAAGGATTTCATCAAGGTGTGTAACATCTGGGAGTCTGTCAACAGTCATTCAGGTCGCTGACTTTTCTTGGTCTTTCAAGATGATGAGTAAGGCGTTGCAGAAGTATGCCAGTATGATGTACGCTGAGTTTGAAAGAATGCATAATGAGGTTTCGGACAAGCCTCGCCCATTTTCTTTTGAGGTGAGACCTGTAATGAGGTGTCCGATATTGTGTATCCCATGGATCGCTGACCGCTCTATCGAAACTGCAGTCGTGTGTGAAAGTGAACAACATTCTTACGGCGATCTCTAAACTTCGCGAGATTCTTAACCAACTCATCGCTAATGAAGCGATTAGCAAAATCGACCCCAACGCCTTGAAAACAGAACCTACAGAAGGCCAGGGGGTGATCCACATCAAAATCATCAAAGCCACCAACCTGATTGCCTGTGATTGGACAACGTCTGATCCATACGTAACCCTCAGCCTCGGAACCGAAAAACTTCACCGGACCCGCGTAATAGACAAGGACCTCAACCCTGTTTGGAATGAAAGCTGCCAAATTCATCTTCCCGATAGTCTGGAAGACAATAACTCATTCCTGGAGCTGGCAGTCTTTGACAAGGACCTTGTGGGGGACGACTTATGTGGCAGCACGAGGCTTTACTTACGGGATTCCAAGTTCAATGATTTTCTATCCCATGACATAGAGTTGAATTTGAAACCACAGGGCAAACTGTATCTGAGAGTAGTAAGGGAGGGGGAAATTGATGATAAGGCCTTCTGGGTGAGGAAGGCAGAGGAAACTTTAACTTTCTGTTTGGAGGACATGCTGAGGGTGTACTCGGAGCAGGTTGGTTTGAAAGAAGACTACGAAGGATCAGTATAACACTCACATGATTCCTTTTGTTGTTGGGTTGCAGATCTGCCGGATAGCACGCCCAATCTTTAGTCAAGTTGCCCAGCCTTCCACTGCCAAATCCATCTTCAACTTCTCCTTTTCCTCATCTTCCACTTCTACGCCAACGGACTCCCAAATCGAATCCTCCTTCCGCAATTTCTTTGAATTCCTGGACGAGAACCTTGGATTGTTGAACGAAAACCTCGACCGCGCACTGAACGCTTACATGGTCGCTCGAATACCTTCATTAGCACCACTCAAGGAGAAGGACAAGAAGGGTAAAACGGGCGCTGACGCCGCACCTGGCGTTGGGGTGGGCGCAACAGGTGGTGGCGCTGATTCAGCAACGATGGAAACAAACGAACCTACGATCATGGCCAAAATTATCTATCACGATCTCCTTTCCATGATCCACAACACCCTGACCACTTTCGGCGCGGAAGAAAAAGACAAGGCGGAGCGGAAGAAAGGCAAACAGGCATCAACGGACGTTATGGAGCAAGCCGCCCATTTGTCAAGTGGGGAGAAACAAGCTACTGCGGTGTATGAGGTGCTGGTGGGGATGCTGAAAACCCTGTTTTGGTGTGAAGGGGGGACTAGCGGGGGATATACACTGGAGGAGCTGGAGGGCCCCAATTATGTGGAGTTGATGAAGGTTCTGAATGCGTATATGAAGCAGTGATTGTCGGGAGACCAAATGTACTACTTTTTGTCGCACTGGAAATGTGATGCAGACTCATACATAAAAAAGGACAAGAAGCACCGAACGCCTTTGTTCACAACTTGGAACGGTTATTTGACACCCACCCCAGATGGGAGAGCTGAATGAGGTTTACGTCCTTGGGATTGCCGCCAATTCAGGCTAAGAAAGGGAAGGCACTCCTCTGGACCAGTCGTGCCCTCCTCGATACCAACCTAGTGAGGGAAATAGAGTCCAAGCAAAAGACAAAAGATATTTTTCGGTGTGTGTGCTAGACACTGCCGTCTCGGCCTTCAACCCCATTTCGGCATGGACGGATCACTCATTACGTTTGACTGCATATGTTTGATGCTGGCTCCATCCAAAGTTCCGCTTCGGATACCCAACGGCTTCAATAGTTACAGTATTTGATGCTCACAAGAGTCTCACAGCTCTCGGTGAACAGCTTTTTTAACGGTATCCGATTTTAAGTCTCCCAACGACACGAGGCCGTCTCCGATCATTTGTTAAATAAAGTGAAGAGGTATCACACCGAGCAATAATAGTCTTGGCCCCCGTAATGTTTTGACCAAAAGCCAAGCCACGTTGTGGGGGTGCTTCTCGGATAACGCGTCGCTGCTTTCCCAAGGAGCCAAGGCACCCCAAAAGTCTTCTACGTTCATATTCGAATCAGTCACTTTGGAAACGACTGCAAAGTATGCTGATCCGTGCAAATTGTGGCGGGAAGGCCCACACATTTCGAGCAGAATATAAAGGCGGTATGGCCTTCCGCGCCCTCCGCAACTCAAAAACATCGGTCAAGTTTCTGTACTCCGCTTTCATTTTACACTTTTCTCAAATACCCCACACAAACGCGCGCGCCTTTTTTTTTAAATGGCCGGGCTAAATTACAATTCAACTTGGTTGGACGCTTCTCCCACCCCAACAACATCCGATACCTTCCTCGATATCCCCACCGTCTGCGTCTCACCCTCCTTTGAATACCCCACCGATACTATCTTCATGACCCCATCATCGCCGTTGGCTTGCGACAATGCATTCTTGAGCCCCCCCGACGCATTCTTTACCAACTTTGACTACGATTCGGACGTGTCCGGCGGATTCAGCTCCGATTCGGACGTGTCCGACGACGTATTGGATACCTTGTTGATGGTGGGGCAGACACCGAGTATCGTCGGTGAGGGCGGCGGGGATTTTGGGTTCCCGAACATCAAGGAGGAGGAGGAACTTATGGAGACTGCGTCTGGGAATTCATCTGGGGAACAGAAGGATGCGGCGGATTGGCTTGATGTGGTGGGAGTGGGCGACCACGAAGACTCGAAACCCTTCTTCGCAGATATCCCCATCACGCCGTTCGAGACGTCCTCCCCCAACGACATGGACTGTCCTCATTTGGCGCCTGCCGCGGACATAGTCACGTCCTTCAACCTTCCGTTTCAATTTGACGCTTCGTCTCCCGCCCCTTCATCGACGTACGATACCAACACATCAACGACAACGTACGATACCAACATATCAACGACACCAGCAACAACCGTCGACCCATCCTTCTTTGCCAACTTCAACCGCTCTCGTAGATTGAGCTCGTCCTCCGTCCTCTCCTACACTTCGGAGCTCTCCTACACGTCGGAGCTCTCCGACGACTTACCCATTTTCGTCACAAGCGCTCTGACTCCGAGCTACTTGCCAACGCCCTCATCCCTCGCTTCCCCGCCCGCGACGGACCACCACCTCCACCAGATCGCACCAGCAGCAGGATCCCAACAACAACAACAACAACAACAACAACAATACCAACAACAGCCAAAACCCAAACCCCACGACCGCGCAACCCACAAACGCATCCACCACTGCCCCTACGAAAACTGCGAAAAAGCCTATACCCGCCGCTTCAACCTCCGCTCGCACATTGACGCCGCGCACAGCGGGGACAGACCGTTCGGATGCCCTCACTGCCCGGCCGCGCCCCACCCCGTGCGCTTCGCGAGGAAACACGATCTGAGAAGACACATTGCCAGCATACACAGTTCCGGACCGCATCCCCATCGGTGCCCGGAAGCTGGATGCGGGATGACGTTTGCGAGGTCGGATGCGTTGAAGAGGCATCTCGCGGTGGAGGCGAGG
>JADGKA010000870.1:0-13298 GCA_027604605.1 Borealophlyctis nickersoniae
CACTTCTCCAGGCCGTCTGGTTCAGCGCTTCCAGTGTCACTTTCAACAATCTCCTCGTTGCTTGTATCTCGGTCATGATTGGTGATTTCCAACACAGAACTACTTTCATCCAATGTCATCGGGCCATCCACAGTCGGATCAGATTCAGATGCATTGCCATCAACAAGCGGTCCGGCAGGCCGGAAGGATTGCACCTGCATGCGTGACGATGCGTGATAACATTGCTCATGCTCTACAACGAAAGCATGTGGTGAGTAAAACGTTCCGTTGGAATTTGAGGACGAAACATGGCCTAACCCTAACCCTAGGGTTAGGTTAGGGGTTGAGGCAAAATTCTGTCACCCTGTTTGTGCTGCTTCTCCAACCTCTTTCATTCATCATCTCTCTTTCCCTAGATGAAAATGCGTCATTGGAACCCCTCGTCAGAAACTCAACGTCCACTGTGGTAACCGATGACACTCTTGCAGCTGCGAAAGAGTCCCCCGCCGATTCCATCCAAATCCCGACACCTGAAGATCCGGCGGTGTGTGCATCAACCAATTGGCAAAAAATAGTGACCAGCAAAGAATCAGCAGTAACAACACCAGTTAGCAATGCGGCCCAATCGCACGACCTTTCGGTGTCAGGAGAAATGGATGTAGATGTGCCCGCGATAGATGAGGCCCCGGTTGACGACGCGATGCCATTAGAGGACCTTCCGGCGCCAGGCAGTATGGAAGCTGGTGATATGTCTTCCACTCCTGCGATTCATCATCGTCCCCTGGCGGACGTTGACGATGTGGACCTTGCAAAGGGGATCAAGTCGGTCATCCGATTTAAATGGTATTCGTAGAAAGGGCGCAAAAGGGATAGAATGATTCTATAAGCTATTTTGGAATTTCGTATCTCATTGGTTCACACCTTTTTCATCATCCAACGCTGTGAACAGTTACACCCTCCAAACCTTTGACATGACGCGTCTGAACCACACGGAGTTCCATGGCTTTCGAGAATTCTTTTCCACGACGCGGGACCCAAGATGTGGAAATACCCGAGCCAGGAACGCGCAAACCATCAACAAAGCACGCGAACGCATCTGCGGTTATCTCGGGTGGTTGAAAGAGTCAGGTCGGGTCAAGCACCCTTCCTTCAGCGACTTTGAGGATGTAGATACCTTCTTGGTGAGTCATTTTCCCGGAAATTGAACAAGGTCGAGATGGAAACTTAAGCTTGAACTTGCGGACATTTTCTACATCAGGAAAAATACGTGGACGGCTACCTCCTCCAAGTCCGAGGTCTGTCACATGGGACGGTGGCAAATGCCATTACCGCCGCAATCGATGTTCTGAAGTTCCGTCAAGCCCAATCCGAGGACCCTTTTGCACCTTTTGACTGCATCGCAAAGCTGAAGAACCGTAGAAACAAGGAGCAGACGCTGGCCGAAAGGGAGAGGAGGTTGACTATTGAGGACGGCAATGCTTCAATTCTGTGGGAACAGGTTTGTGGAACGAGACGGTTCCAGTTGGTGCTTTGGTTGTTATCAGAACTGACTGTTCTCATCTACTATTAGTTCCTTGAATGCGTGCGTTGCCAGCGGCTGGTGGTGGAGCGGCTGTGGACCCAGGGACGAACCGGAAAGAAGGATTCCATGCCACTGCTGGTGAAGGAGATGCAGAAGTATCTAGCTCTAACATTCTATTCGGCCATCCCACCGTCTCGGAGCAAAGAGATACGTCTGATCATTGACCGCATCCTTTCTCAAAGCGAATCTCAAAAATGTCTTCAAAACTACATCGCTCTCGTTCATGGCAGACACGTTTTGGTTGTGAGGTGGGTGTTTCGCTTGTTTCCAACTCACCGTTTTCATGCTCATGGCTAACCTGTGTGTTCTACTATGGATGGAAAACAGTGATTACAAAAATCGCCACACGAATGGTCTCCGGGATAGTATGGAACTGCCATCTAACGCCGAAATCATCCTGAAGTATCTAGAACATCTTCTTCAACCGACGGTGCGGGCGCAAGTCACCAAAGGGAAGCAACACGGCTTTCTCTTTTGCAAGCAAAACGGCGAAGCGTTCGAGAACGCCGGCGAGTGGTCCATGTATATAGCTGGTATCATCGAGAGACATGCTGCTTTGCAAAACATTTCTACCAACGCTCTGCGACATTCCTTCACGACGTACATGGAGTCGGTCGAAGGCGAGGGGGACCATACGAGGCTTCGAGAAAGTACCGCGTACGCGATGCGACACACTGTGAGGTTTGTGAAGCTCACTTCCTTCTCCGTTCGGGTTATATCCGTCTGCAAACAGATAGGGGAAAGCACAGACCTGACAGACTCTTCCTTACCCAGGATTCAACAACACACGTACAACAATATTCCTCCCATCGAGAGAAAGAGAAAAGCGGTGGAGTTTGCGAGCCGTGCATTCAAGCGAGTGGTCTGTGAAGAGGAAGTGTCCGACTCAAAGGACAGCCATGGCGCGTCCATTCGCCCTCCGACCGGTTCATTGGTTGGTACGAGGCTTCCGGATGGCAGCCCTGCTTTTGCCAAAGTGATTCGGATCGAGGGGGACGATGCTGTGTTGATGTTGCTACGCCTGCAGCAGGAAGACAGTATTGAAGCAACTCCAAACCATTATGTAGCGAATTTAGGCAGCTTGGTTAGGAAGCGCATCGCATCGCGGGAAATTCTCTTTCCGGTCGATGGAGTCTTTCATGTAGACGAAGGGATGTATGAGGTGATGACGAGTTTGAAGGAGGTAGATAGGCTGCTCGTTGGTCAAAAAGGGTACGAATTGTCGGTTTAGATTAGTTTCAATTCTGGCTTATGATGGCGTGAGGATGACTGCTACAGCAGCGGCTAACAAAGACTGCGACTTTGATGAAAGACATTCAAAAACGCTCTCTGTGGGTTCTGAATCCGTAAGGGTGGTCAAGCTATGGGAAGGGGGTTGATTGAAAGGCACCATCATCTTGACTTACATGCTCAACGTGAATTAAAGAGTTTTGCGAGAAAGGCTCTAATCCGTTACACAAGGCCCTCAACTTGAACATTGCGGGTGCTGTGCCTGTAAATACGGAACCTTGAAATGGTTGATTCGTGACTGTAGCACAAAATTGCAAGACTCGGAATTTCGTGTACCATTTCTCTATGTACGACAGCTTACAGGTACCCAGACCAGCTTCGTGCTGGAGCATGACTATGTTTCTGTACATCCGAAGTGGAAATGGTTCAAAGAATCACATCAAACAGATACTGGCCGAATAATAACAGTCGAAGCATCCCAAGTTGTAGCGCCGCGAGGATTTGGGCACCATAGGTGGCCAAAAGATCCAACCTTCAGAGGAACATCAAACTTTAGTCCGACGAGCCTTTGTTTTTACTGTTCAAATGGTACGGCATTAACCTGTCCTCATAGCGGTAAAGTCTATACCCTGAAGCATCCACAACGTTGATTTCCTTCGCCGCTAATTCCTTCATGAGCGATTTTCCATCTCTTGTCTGCGACATTTGGCTTCTCGTAGTTTCGGCTGCAGGCAACGAACCTCATCGTGCGCGGAGATAAATTGTCTAATCATCTGGCGAATGTTTCCTGGAATGTTCATTTCGTCATGTTCCGTGCTCATTTCCCTGATATTTACGTTTTGATATATGTATATCTAGAAATTAGATTCATTTTCTGAAAGTCACAGATTTGCGTTCAAAAGGATAAATGATGCAACAGGGTCCTTTTGCACAAGTAGGCTGGGCAGTAAACGCAAAAAAACGCGTTTAATTTGTCTCTTTTTTTCTGAAAAGCCAAAGGTAGGTAAAACGTAAAATATCTTTTTCAAAAATGGACGCCGCCACCACCGCTGAATTAATTCACGAGGTTGCTACAAAAGCAGAAAATCGAATTCGTACTGCTAGAGACGAACGCACAGATGGTCTTATTGAAGACAAAATCACCGATTTAATGAATTTCCTGACTCACAGCATACGGTCGGAGAAGGACCCCGGTGCGCTAGTTAGTCATATGAAGGAAGCCACCAGGGGATGGATTGCATTTTATAAGAGGAAGGGAGCGCTGTCACATGATGTTGAAGAGTGGTTTGAAGACGCAGTAGATCAGATTTTAAAGGAGGATATAGAAACGATTGTCAAAGGAAGAAAGGGCTCTTGAGCATAATAGCAACACCTCCCTCTCAATCATTGCGTCGTCCATAAACTCATTACTTGCACCAAGCTCAATGTATCTCAAATTAAATTATATGATTGAGTGCAGCAGCACTCCCGCCTAATAATATTTCTTTCACATATCTTGCCCTTCGCGTGATGACGGATTTGAGCAGTACCCAAAGTCAATCACAAAAATTATATAGAATGTCTTGAGATGCCGGGCGCAGCATGATTGATACATGTTTTCATGCTCCACAATGCTGTTGAGCAGACGGTCCGTAAGAAATGGAGTTTTTGACGTCACGTCAGTCCTCAACATCACTGTCAGCGGAACTCTCATCATCTGTTTCAAGGTAGTCGTAGTCCTCATCGTCATGCAAAGCAGCAGCAGAGCCCCTCCGGAGATTGTCACAGACACACGGAACTTCTTCGTCATCATCATAGTCATCTAGTTCTTCAGCGAGAGAAACAATGTGCAAGATGATATGATGCACATGTAAGCACATCTCTTGCAGAACTTCCCATTCAGCGGAATCAAGGGACTCGAAAGGCTTGCAAAATACCTTGAATATGTCTGCAAATTCCTTAAGCAAAATTTTGGCGCTCCTCTCCAACGCAATAATGGATTTGACCAGGGTGCGTTTTTGAGTGGTCATGTGACGTACCCTGCAGTTGCAGGATGCTACGGAACACAGTCTCTTGTATTGTGCTCGTAAGTGGATGTAATTCTCTTTCATATCACGCATGGATTCAATGACCACATTCTCTTTAAGTCCATCCAATTCACTCCTCAAGCGAGCAATCTCTGCCTGCAGATGCTGCTGGGACTCATCGCTCTTACGTTCCTCATCTATGCTAATTTTTAAAATTTTGTGCTGCGTTACTCGTTCTTCCCGCTTGGTATCACTGCTGTGACTTTTGTGGGTTGCTTCAACATCTGACATTTTGACGGTTTTCAGAGCGTTTTTTTTTGTATGAACCTTTGGCGGTATTGGCTCACTTTGAAACGATCCGAACAATTTAATTCTTCCATTGGGCGCACAACGTCCTTTAAAACCCATCGGAGATTATGGAAGGCAAGCAAGGTAACAACAAAATGGAGACGTCAAGCCGGAAAAGGTTGTGTCGGAGTCACGGACTTGACCAAAAAGCTGCTCAACTTCTTGGGTATTACCATGGTAAACCCTCCCCTCCAGAGTCTGTACATTGGGGTTTTTGAACTTGTAACGCGTTACAACACACCTCCTGTCCAGAACCGCAGAAACCACTTTCCTCCTTTTGCGGTTTTCAGGGGCATCTACCCTCCATTGCGGGGTATGAGAATCACGAAAAAAAAAACGATTCGGGTTGATCTTTCGCCGAAAGCATTGTCGGGTTTGAAAATTGTTTCAGGCATGCTTCAACTTCGTCGATGAGCAGAATGTCGTATGGTTCGGCGTTCTTTGCGCGATGAAGACTTTCCATTTGCAGTGTCAGAAAGGGTACATCGTCGAGCGGCCCATCCATGTCGCTGTACTTCTTGAAAGTGAAACGTTCATCAAGTCTTTGGTTGAGGTCCTCTGTAGCATTATCTGCGTAAGTCCTCCGAGAGGACAGAAGCAGAACACGCTGTGGTTTCAAATCCAGGATGAATTTCGCCATGCCAAAGGTTTTACCACTACCCATGGGCAACTGGACCACCATCACTCTCACATCGAGCGGGAGCGGCTCCATGTAACGACTAGAGTATTTCTTCAGAGGTATCGACAGAATTGCTCCTCATTCATTACGTATCCTCGATACTGGACGGAAACAGGAAATCAATGATTATCATTCCGTAGGGTACAGATTTTCAACAAGAATTTCAGGAGAAACACAGCAAGAGACCACAGACATTTGTGAGAGCGAACGTACCTATCAGGATCGAGGGTTCTGATGCCCTCCTGATGTTGCTGCGCACGCTGCAGGGAGACAGTATTGAAACGAGTCCGAACTATTATGTAGCAAATTTGGGTAGCATGATCAGGAAGGCCATCACCTCGCGGGAGATATTGTTCCCCATTGACGGGGTCTACCATGCAGAGAAAGGATTGTATGAGGTGATGATGAGCTTGGAGGATGTAGACAGGCTGCTTGATTGAAACAGAGGGATACGAGTAGTTTGGTTTGCACTGGTTTCAATGTTCGTCTGTGAGGTGAGGGTGTACACGATTACCGGCACCAGCCACGAACAATAAAGACTACAACCTTGTAAAGAAATATTTCAACCTTCACTTCAATGGTCAAACTTTATTTTTAAGGTTCAGATGGTACGGCATCAACCTGCCATCATATCGGTACAACCTATACCCTCCTGCATCAATCACGTTTGATTTCCTTCGTCGCCAACTCCTTCAAGAGCGCCTTTTCTACCTCTTGCCTGCGAATTTTGGCCTCCCGTAGTTCCGGTTGGAGTCGACGAACCTGATCGTGTGCGGAGATGTATTGCACAATCATGTCGCGTATGCTTTTCGGTATATCCAACTCGTTATTTTCAGTGCTCATGTCGAAGACTCTATGATTAATTTATATGTATGTATATTTACATATAAGTATTTATTTTTCTGAAAAGCACAGATAGTGCGTTCGATTGGTAAAATGATGCAGTGCCGTCATTATGCACATGTAGGCCGGGGAATAAACGCGAAAAAACGCGTTTCATGAGTCTTCTTTTTTCTGAAACCCCTAGAATAAGACAGAACAAAACGGTTTTAACCAGAAATCGTTTCAAGATGGACACCGTCACAACCGCTGCATTGGTTCAAAAAGTCGCTGCTGACACGGAGCGTCTTATCCCAAGTGCTAGAGACGAGTACAAAGATGCCCTCATTTCCGACAAAATCAGTGATGTAGTGAACTTTTTAACTCCCAGTGTACCATTAGATAGACCCGAGTCACTGGTAAATCATCTTAAGAGAGAAAGTAAAGAATGGATTGATTTTTATAACAGAAAAGGAGCGCTGACGAATGATGTTGAAGTGTTGTTTGAAGTGGCTGTAGATCAGATGTTGAAGGAGCACATAGAGAGAATCGTTAAGGCTGATGAGTAGAGTAGGGACTTGGTGATAAACCCGGTCATTTCCTTCTCCTCACTGTCAGTGTTGAAAACCAAAACTTGTACACTCTTCGTATCACGCTTGATGTATGAGTAAGTGTCGCAACAAGGCCGCCAAGAGAATCCTTCTTCCATATAGCATGCTCTTTCCATTTTTTCTTGTCAAAGATAAAGCTGAAATTACAAAAATCGTTTGCAATGTGAACTTCGGCTGTCTTGTTGACAAGAATTCATGGGATACTTGCTACATATCTTTTTCCGTGTTTCACATGAAATCAAAGTCCAACTATTTTGAAGTTAGCAGGTTTTGAGATCAGTCTCTGGCATCACTGTCAGCCGAACTCTCATCCGTGTCCGTGTCGAGATAATCGTAATCCTCATCGCCATGTAAAGGAGCAGCAGAACCCCTCCGGATGTTGTCGCAAACACACGAAACTTCCAGGTCATCGTCAAAGCAATCTAGTTCCTCCGTGAGAGAAATGTTGTGCAAGATGATGTGATGGACATGTAAGCACAATTCTTGCAAAACTTCCCATTCAGCAGAATGAACCGACTTAAATGGCTTGCATATGACTTTGATTATGTCTGCAAATTCTTTAAGCAGGAGTTTTGAACTCCTTTCCAACGCAATGATGGATTTTATAAGACTGCGATTTTTGGTGGTCATTTTGTGTAGTTTACACTTGCATGACACTTGGGAACACAGAGTCTTGTATTTTGCGCGCAAGTGGACGTAATTCTCTTTCATATCACGCATGGATTCGATTATCACATTCTCTTTAAGTCCATCCAATTCATTCCTCAAGCGAACAACCTCTGCCCGCAAATGCTGGGAGTCATCGGGCCTCTCTTCTTCTTCAATGCTAATGTCCAAGATAGTGTCCTGCAGAACTTGTTCTTTTATTTCATCTCTTCTCTGCGTTTCAAAGTTTCCCAAGTCTTCGACATTTGACATTTTGACGCTAGCGGAAGAAATTTTTGGGAGGCGTTGCCTCACTTTGCAACAATACCAATAATTAATTTCTTTCACTAAACGGGTAACATCGGCTAAAGCACATGGTAGAAATCACAGGCAAGAAGTGCCTGGGTAAAACCTACATATAGCTATCAAAAAAAGTCGTTTGAAATCCACGGTCGCGACTAAAGGCTCCTGTAGAGCTTTCTCGATTTGGTGGAGCACCAAGTCACCTGGGATACAATGGAAAATTGTGAACTTGGCATTTCTGTGCTTGTAAATTCGATGTCGTTTGGTCAAAGGAAGTGTACATAAGAGCTTTAGGTGGACGGCAAGCGGGAAACAATATTGGAGTTTGAGTGCCCAACTATATTCGTCATTTTAGAGTTTTGGTGGCAGGTGACGCTCCGGTTTCTGACTGTAGGGCAAATTTAGACCAATTCCCAGACTAATAAAGTAGTCAAACTAGGAGATACGTTTCCTCTCTTGCAAATATTGGAATTTCCGAACAGTTAATGATGTATTATTGCTACAATCGCAAGGGAATGTCGAGCTCTGGGGGCCAATAATACCGCCGGTCCCCAAATGCAATGTACACATCCTCCCAATCTTCGGTAAAGGTTCCATAATCCGAATACATGTATGATTTGAGTAGAGACGTCCCCTTCTCCGGACTGGGTCGGTACACAATCACCGTTGGGTCTTCGTCGGCAAGGATACAATAAGCAGAAGTGAATACCACCCTTGCAGTGGGGTTTGTTTCATCCTGGATGTCTTGCGGCAAGCGGACCTCCTTGTTGAACCGTTCTTCGAATTGTTTGATGCGGTCCTTGAACATGAGACGGCGCCGTTCAAGGAGGATGCTTTCCAAGATCTCGCAAGGTATGCGTGTCATGGATCACAGTTTGTGACCCATGACAATCTTTCAGGTGGACGCACTTTAATATTTGTGACGAGACGATAACTACACGATAACCAGAACGATAACTACATCATGCACCCTCCCAAAAGTGGTGCGGAAGTCAAAGGATCCCTTCGTGAGCTATTTGCAACCTGCTACTTCCCCAATCGTTCCAGGATTTGCGCCCATCCCAAACGGACAATATTTCTTTGTCTCGCCCTAGGCCCTCCCCACGCTCCCACGGTCATGAACACGTATGCATACTTTAGAAACACTGCTATTTACGAGCCAGTGGGCAATGGCAAGCTCATGAAGCAACGAGTCAATCTTCAAGGTACAGTGCCAAGTTGGCCACCTCACCAACATTTCCTGGTCCCGGGAGTTCTTTCACTGCGTTGCATATGTTCAAACCTTCACTCTGATTATTTATGCAAGAATAAAAGATATTCATATATTTGTTGGCCTCCTGCGTGTCTTATGTCACCACACGCAGGATTGATTTTATTTACAGGGTGTCAAAACCAACTAAAACCCACCCTCGCTCACAACGCCCCGTTCAATACAGTCGCTAATTGTACATGCCTTTGCGCCACATGGCCAGGATTTCCTCCAATCGGTCTTCTTTTCCACAGGCAAATGCACTCAAGAAGTCGCGCACGCTTTTCCCGTACTTTTTCACGAGAAGGTCCTTCTGTTCGTGTTCGTCATACCACATTTTGAAAAGCGTTATCATGGAATCATTTAAGGCCACTATCATTGATGGTTCATCGTAGAAAACCAAAAGCAGAGCCGGGTCGATTTCCATCATCTTCCTTATCCTACCGGCCATTGATTTGTATTTACTGGGGACCATGCCGAGTTGCTTCCAGTGTCGACCAATCACCATCGTTTTCGTAAAGTTCAAGCGACCAGATTTTTGCTCCAAACACATTAGAGTCATCTGTACATCTTTATCGTCTCGTCGGCGGCCACCATACTCAACAATTTTCACCTTATCCTCCATATGAATGATGACCTTTCCTTTAAAGGCTTTGGTAAGGTCCGTATACTTTTTGATAGTATCACAGACTTCCTTCTTCGCAGTTTGTTCCCGGGGTCCATACTTGTCTTCACATTCCTCCTCATCGGCACCGGCTTGAAAATTAGGTTCGTTGACATCCTGAAGGGGCTCTTCGTCATCATCCTTCCCATTTTCGGCGCAACCTGATTTGACCCTCTTTAGCTTTTTTTGTTTCGTAATCGAAACCTTCCTCCTTTTGGTTCCAGCATTCGCACTCTCGGCTCTGGGTTGGCCGGAATCGTCCTGGTCGCTTTCATCGTCGCTTCCAAGACCTGGAGCAGAGCCCTGCTTCGACGTACGCAATCCTTTGCGACGATTCACACTGGGCCATTCCTGATTTTTCAAATGTTCGAATTTGTCCTCCAGGGCATTCCCATTGATAATAGCGGAAGTACCAGTACGCATCGAGGTCAAATCAATGGATTTCAAACAAAGGAGAACGCGACGGAGAGTATTGCTCGTGCCACCTTCGTTGGTTGTATCATCATGTTCCTTGATAACAATTTCGATTTCCTCTATTGCTTCCTGAATGAGATCAGCAATCTCTGCACCGTCACTGACGGTCCCACCCGAGAAACTGGATTGTTGGGTGACAGAGGAGTCGGCTGAACCCGAAGAATGAGAGGAACTCGAAGACTGAACAGAACGTTCATCAAGATCAATCAAATCGGCCATGCTGGACATATCGTGAGTTTATTTGGTAGATGTAGGCGAGGGTAGCAGGAGGAGAAGGAGAAATCGGGCAAGAAGAAGCTCCTTTTATATTTGTTGATCCCAAAGATTCCAGACCGGTGCAGGTTTAGGTGCAGGTTCAGGTGCAGGGGAGTTGCAGGTTCGCCCAAGTTTGCAGGGTCTTGTGATGTGGTAGTTGCAAGCAGGTTGCTGAACTTCTTTATGGTCTACTCCATGCCTTCTAAAATGGCCAGCGCCGCCTCCAATCTGATCAAGTTTCTATGAGCAGCGGCCAGATGCACATTTCGTTCGCAGGGTGTAAGGTAATCGCGGAATGCAAGGTCTTGGCAGCGGGATGTGGCATCTACGGAGCTGTGCTGTGATTGTCCATTTTGAGGCGGAACGTGCGAGGTACGTAATGAGTGGATTTTGTCAAGGTATAGACGAGTTACCGCGATGTGCTCTATGAGCTGTTCCTGTACTACCTGCATATCGGCCATCCTGTGGTGTGCTGTTGCGAGGGCTGTGCAAGCGGATTGCTTCTGTTGCTTGGAATATACATGGTGGGTGAGGACCATGCCGTGGTCGACGAGTTTCTATATATTTGAAAATAAAGTGGCTGCAAAGATACAGGGACAATAGCAAGGGCAGAAAGGGAGAACAAAGAACGAACAAAGAACGAACAAAGAAGGCGCTGCGCAGTGGCTTGGGGCATGAAATGGATTGAAGCGCCAATTACGTGAACGTGGCTACACGACATCAGGTGCATATGACACGAGGTGTTGCAAGCCGTTTCTGTCCATAAGCGAGCAACGTCAAACCTTACTTCCATACAGGATGTGACGCCAATTCCTGCGACCCATCAAACATGACATTTCCCAGCATAAAATAAAGCCGACCTCGTAAGAACCTTGACCATATCGTTCCACGCTTGGTCAGCATTACCTACGAATTCGGGAGAATAAGAGCCAGACATGTCAGTTCCAGAAAAGCATCATCTTGGCTTTGCTGGTTCTATATGTTTCTCTAGTAACATCATGTATGTACAGGTATACAATATATACAGCGTCAATGCAAATCCCACGGTTTGCTCCTTTCAATGCCGGGGACGAGTCACAATCCGCGGATGGCATATTTATCTAATCTACATCAGGATCAGCGTTTCGGCAGGCACAGGTATTTCCCCAGCAGTCCATCGAACCCCCCAGGAGTAACCGGTTCTACAGAATCTCCTGCAGCCTGCGTTGTCCGACAGCAACCGACCTAGGACGATTGTCCCACCCCAGCCCCCACTACCGTGCAAGTCCGGATTTGGTAGAATGAGGAGGTGCGTTGTAGGACCCCAGTCGTGGGTCAGACATGCCACTTTGAAACCTTCCACTCCACCCACTAACCACGAGGAAAATCGACCCGCGAATCCCTCTTCATAATTCTTAATCTCCCTTGTGCGCCACGCATCCGAAACTACCTCCATCAGATCCCCGCTCCGTTCCAATGCCGCCGATCGCCAAGAGCATGCGCGAGTGAGGTCCGACGTTACATTCATGTAGTCTAAAATATACCCGTAGTCCACTGCAAGTCCCTCCATTGAACTCATGACGCCCAACCTTGGAGCAAAACGGCCCAGCAGTGGTAGAACAACAACTCCGGTCAGGTGTAGCAGTCCGTCTTCAGCAATCGCTCCTCGAACGCCCGAAGCCAATGGCTCTATTCGGGTCGGCATTGCATCTTTTGGAATCCAGGAACGGTGGATCGAATTCATTCCCACCTCCTCAAATCCGAGCCAATCAGGGAACCCATCAACCAATTGCTCCCATATTTGCTTCCGCCCTTCAATGTCACTCACTTCATAACCGGCCGATACTATAGGGCGTCCGAGGATTTTTGAGAGCACACCACAAAGGGAATACATCTTATCGTGGGGGACGGAACATTGGCGATAGTGCGCTTCATACAAGATGGTGCCTATTGTCTTTCTATCGCGAAGTTGGATGAATCGATATAACTTTTGCCGAATGTCGTTGCTGATCGCGAAGTGTGACGGCGTGTGGTTGAACTCGAACCATGCTTTTGCAGCTGTCGATGCATCGTCGTAGGTAATCAAACCCCGTGTTGCGGGGTCGTGGAAAAAAAGCGCTTCAGGAAGGATACCCTCCTGCAGCGTCCACATGCGCTCCATCCACCGGCCCTCTACAACCCTCCGCACAGCCTCATAATCTTCTCCCCCATCCCGAGGTTTCAAAGCCCCACCCGACTCGAGGAGCACACACTTCCCTCCGTAGATTCCGTGCATTTTGTTCACACCCTTCGTTTTTGCCACCGAACTATCTTGATTAATGCACAGTACGTCCATCCATATGTGACTGCGCAGTGCTGTGGCGACATCGATAGCTTCCTCGATGTTACCTTTTAGGGGAGCGGGAACGCTCCAAAGGCCCAAGGTTATATCCGGCTCGCTCCAGTTTCCCTCCCCAGGGTCCGTTGACCCCGTCG
>JADGKA010000871.1:0-13296 GCA_027604605.1 Borealophlyctis nickersoniae
GTGTGTGTGTGTGTGTGTGGAGATCGTGGGTGGGAGCTTTGCGGGGGCGTTGCTTGTGTGTGACAGCGTTCAGGTTGACGCGTCGTCTGGGGAGTAGTTCTGGGGAAAATCTGGTCCTGGGGAGTTTTTCTCTTTCTGGGGAGAGTCCGGCCCTGCTGAGTTTTTGGGGAGAATCCGGTCCTAAGGAGTTTCTCTTCTGGGGAGAATCTGGTCCTAAGGAGTTCCTCTTTCTGGGTAGACCCCGGCCTTGGGGAGCCAGGGCAGCCAGGGATTCTGAGATCCCAACCAAAAGCCTCTCACGCGTCGTTGGGGATACCTTGATGGGTCAGTTGTTCATCGAGTTCAGACCACTCGCGTCAGAGAAGAACTTCCATTGGAACAAGGCGGGACCTTATTACGGTCTCCATTGCAAGCATCCCAGCCATTTTTACCTGTCGTTGTCTGCCTGCGGGTGATGATTACATATTCTGACAGGAACGCAAGGGAAAGCGTTCACATCCTCCGAATCCGGGTATCCCATTTCTCCACGCATCGATGCAACGTTCAAAATCTTTCCTATTTCTTCGTCTCGCGGGTGGAACAATCAGGGGAGATGAATGGTGTGCGGTGGGAGTCGGGAGTGGGTCAAGGAGGAGTTTAAAATGTATCGGGCAATCAACCCGCCTAAGCGGTGGCCGACGACGGATAGAAAGAGTTTGTACCGCCGAGGACCACCACTTCCTCTCCAGCAGCCGGTCCCATCGTCATCACTCGCTCCCAACCTTTTCAAACCTTCCTCACTGATGCATTGAACAACCTCCTCCGCTGCTCGGTCGGCCATAACGGGGATGCCATCATGCGTTGCGAACCCCTGACTTGTAGACGACTGCATATGAAATAGGACATGTCAATCGTCACAAACAAAGACGGTGAATTCGAGGATGCGGGTGAGGTGGAAGAGTCAGATAGGAAAGTCTCCACCCGGTGGGCCTCCCGTCATAAAACTCGTCATAAGACTAATTGGACGCACTGCCCAACTCCGACCCTGCTGCTTGGAGTCCCTACCGCAAGGCCGCGTCGCGTCGAACGGCTCCCATCCAACTTTTTTGAACTGCCTTTGCCACTCTAGCAAGTTTGAACCAGTCCATTCCAAAAAAAATGGTCGTCCGCTCGGTGCTTCAAAAGACAAGAAGTCATCTCTTCAAGCCCACACCACATTTGTCTTCCACCGTCGCTGCGTTACATACTTCCAGTCAAGTGCGAAAAGAAATACGGAGATTCGACGACAAATATCTGAGGCACAGGCAACCCACTCTTGATGCAGCAACTCGAAAAGGTACGCCCGGTAGGAGATACCGAGAGGTGTCACCTGAGCTTGACTTCCTTGTCTCGATTGTCTGGCTTGGTATTTCAGGTCTCCCACCTCTGCCCAACCGAAAGGCACTTCCCGCTATAGCACCCCCAGTGCCCTGCCCACCTGAGACCGGTTTGTTGATTGTTACGTGTAAATGACTTACTGAGACTAACTACCGTTATAGGGCGCGAATTCTTCTTTGTTGATACCAATGTCATTCTCAGCTTCGTGGTTGGTGAATTTCCGTTGCTGAATGTGTTCTTACTGCATCCAAGCCGATGTGTTTACCATTCTCGGCTTGTGTCTGACCGTTAAGTTTGCTACCTTTCGTTCCTCCAAGAATATGACCTTACTTTCATGTCTTGTAGTGTATGAAACATGGATTGGGCGCCCCTCGCCGCAACCTCCCCAACCCCCTTTCAAGCCTCATTATGCGCACGGCAAGGAATGCTCTATCGTTCGTGCAGCTGACTATATCCAGAAACATTGTAATATGCGCGAATCGGATTTCCGCTTGCTCCGTCCTGATATCGAGATCCAGTTGGACACGTCGATTTCGCTTCCGGAAGGTGAGTCTGATGAATTATGTGTTTTGCGACTGGGACTGTCCTCAAATTCTAAGACAGATTTTGAAATGGGAATTGATCGGATGCCTCGGCTGCTGACCAACAGCATGGTATTGTATAGAAGCTTCCTGGCTGATGAGAATCGCGCCAGACTGGTTGCGGCCTCGATCGAGCTTTATGGTACGTGGCATAGATTTCTTGCTTTCATGCATGCATTTTAGTAACGTCGACTCTCTTGCAGTTCCGAATCCCCTTCGTCCTCAGCTCTCATGACCCTGTTCCCTTCCCGTCGTACTGATCCCCATAGAAGGGCAACTCTTTGAGCAACTCTTGGCGTGGCGATGGTTTCGCACACAGTCTGTAAGCAGGCCATGGACTGGATCAAAGGTTTCATCTGTCCGTCCCAGAACCTCCTCGAGAATTCCTGTTCACTGAAAACCCAGCTCAGGCGTCCAGCGCCGTTGACAAGGAGCGTGCGAACAATGCAATCGTCCTGGTTTTGCGCCGCCCTCAGCAACGCACCCTCCCATTCGAGGCTCACTTCAAAACTGCCCTCAAGCCTCCTCACAATACCCCTGAAGTGAGCCCCTTTCCTGCCACAACAGTCGGCAACGGCAAGAGCCCGGAAAAATTTGTTTGTGAAAACTTCTCCGCCAAGGTCCAGTAACGTTCGTACAACATCAACCTGACCCTTCTCGGCCGCCTTAGGAACCAAACGATTATCATTCGCATCGTGTTTCAACCGTGCACCAGCTTCAATCAGAAGCCTGCACACGGCAGCGTACCCAAACTCGACGGCATGGAGAAGAGGAAGACCCCGTTGTGCGTTCACATTGGCTCCCGATGTGATCAGTATGCCACAGATGTCGTATCGACCGCGTTTCGATGCTTGGCACAGAGCTTGATCGTCATTGGCGTGGATGTCGATGCCGCCTTTCACCAAGGTACGGACGACGGGTTCGTGTCCACGTTCTATGGCATCTTCGAGCACGCCGTCAGAGCCTTCGACGTTGATGGTTGCGCCGAGGACCTATCAAGACACGTCAGACATGGCGAAAATGAAAAGGAGTTCAAAAATAGAGTACAAGTCAAAAGATGACAAAAAACGACGTACAAACAACCCCTCCAAAATCCTCGCGGCGCAATCAACCGGCACACCCGGGAACCTCTTGTAAAGCCTCTTGTACAGCCACGGAAGCGCCGGGATGTCATCATCGCCCACCGTTCGGGCCCGTATCATCGTTTTGATAGCTTTCTTAAATCTGGATTGTTTAAGGGCGGTTCGTTCCCTCCACAACAGGCCAGCAGCAGCCCAGGAAAGGTCGTTCTTGGTTATCAATTGCGCGTGGAGACGGGAGAGTCGGCATAGTTTTGCTGCTTCGCGGGGTGCGGCGGTGCGAGCGATGAGGGGGAATATGTCGTTGTGGAGGGTGGGGGGGTGGTGATGGGTTGAGGTATGGTACGTCAAAGTTCTGAATGAAAATGAAATGTTGCTTGAGGATTATCTGACCTCTCAACACCCATGGTACAGCGCCAGTCGCGCCTTCCTTTACCGTTCGGCAGAATTTCTCTCTGCTGCTTTTGCGGCATCGGACTCTCCATCTGCTTTCGGTTTTTTGAAACGCGGATGCACGAATTTCGTCAAGACTGGGATGCGAGTGAGAATCTTTGCAGGGTTTCGTGGTTCAGAATGAAGCGGGAGTCTCGTTTCCGTTGGCTTGACTCGCGCAGTCGGAGTCGTGACATCCAAGTCTGATTCTGCTCGCAGGTCTTTCTCAGCTATAGTCGCAGCTTCCTCAACTGTCGTCCTAGAACCGTTGTCCGCCATTTCAATGGGGAGGACTGCGAGTGCAGCGGATGTTAACGTTCGCTCGCGACGTGTCATGATTATGTAAGAGGCTCAAGCATTTGGTATCCAAGGTTTGCGGCTTTGGTCTTCGAACCGTTCCCAGCGTGCAGTACAATACACTACTGGCCGCGTCCTCAAAGCTTGAGGTTCATGGAGAGCTCGGAGGAAACCTAACGCAAAAGAAGGAAAACTTGTTCGCTTTCTCCAGCTAGTCTAAGGTGAACCCTCAGCCAACAGATCACGAGAAATTGCTGCGCTGCGATGTTTTCATCTCCATAAGATGCACCACCATTCGACAAGATGACACTATGATTTCACCAAACACCGTCCCTAGCAAAACGCTAACCCTATTCTACACCTACACCTATGTACATACGCACGAAACCCCCACCCACCACCCACAACACCCAATTTTCACCGCGCCTGCTGCACAACAATCCCCCCCCTCGCACCCTCGACAAACGCCACCTTCTCTGACAAATACTTTGGTACAATTACATCCTTCACGTACTCGATTGCAATTTCCATCTATTTTAAATTCAGTTAATGGAAAAGTCTGCGGGGTAGGGTGTATGGAAGGGAAACGCTTACATGTTTGCCAGGTATCTCCTCGAAGATGAGTTTACCCTTCTCATCCATAGATTTTAGTCCGAGCCAGTCCTGAATGTAAGAAGTGTCAATTCAAATTCTATGGCCGCTCGCGAAAGGAAAAGACGGCGAGAAGGTTTACCTCTTTGTACAGCGGTTGATCCTTGATGGGGATCACTTCCCCTTCTTCGTTCCAGTACCCGAACCACTGTGTAGCAAAGCGGAGAATTCATCAGGACACATACGGACTGAATGCGGACTGCGAAAGACGTACCGCGCTCTCTTTAGGAACGACCGTCTCGTCGTTCTCAAACTGGAGCATGACGAATTTGTTGAGTTGGTTCAGGTTGTGGACATACGTTTTGTTGCGTAACTGAATGAGAGATAGAAACTACGTGAGTTTATGGGACGCGATCGAAACTACCAAGGGGCTGCGAAAACTCACATCCGGATGCTCGTTGTTAATATCAGGTAAAAAGATGTTTTTCTCGAGGTACTCTGCATAGTTTCTGCTATCCTGTTGTCCATTTCGTTATGCGTTACTCCCGGAGAACAGACGGGAAAGTCATCCACACACACCTTGAAATACTGCGCTTGCACGACGCGATGCTGGACCCAACTCAGGTAGGCCCCGCGCAGGAGGAGAGACCGTGCCAGGGCGCATGAGGCGTCGAGTTTGTCTTTGCAACCGGGCCATTCGGATACACCTGTAAATAAGCGATACATGTTAATGGAGAACACGTTACAAAATCAGTAAGGGCTGTCATTCCCACCTGCATGCTGCGCTCCGAACGTGATAAGGTTGTGCACGGGCGGGTCATTACATCGTTGCACGTACGCTCTAAAGAATTGACCACCCTACCCGCCTACGTCAGCCTCTGAATCCACTCGCCGTAAAAGCAAAGTAAAAACACAGAAAAGACCGATTCATTTACCTGCGAAAACCCAATAGCATTAAACCCACCCGCCAACTCCGGATCGGCCTTTAAAGTCTCGCACACTTCGTCCACCTACAGGAAAACCCAGTCCAACATCAAACTTCACCGTCAGTAACAAACCCCGCCTCTCAAAGGCTGTTGAAGGTACCTACCTGCCGATTCACTTCATCGAAGAACCCTTTATTCTTATCCTCACTCTCCGTCTCCCCGATACGAATGGATGATACGTACACGCCGGGTAGCTCTGATTGGATGACTTCTGTGAATGCGCCCATGCTGCAGCAGAGGAGGTTAGGTAGACGAAAGAGGTGGGTTTGGAGTAAGGGGGAAGGAATGTGCGCAAACAACCTTTGGGGGTTACAACACGTATCGCCCATTCCGTGCCATAGAACGACTGGGGAACGTGGTGGTTCAGTACATAATTACATGGAAAGGGATGAGGAGGTCACTCAAGTGCTGTACCTGGCCTGTATGACGCCAGAGGTGCTGGAAGATGCCAACCATGGGAAGAAACAGTTGGTTAATGCACAACGCGGGGGTTGGACGTGGTCATGCACGTGCAAAAAGAGGAAACCAAGTAGCCTACCAGCGTGCAGGGATGGTGCGGCTGCCGCGAGAGTCAGCGTGAGGGAGAAGAGGGTCGAGTGTCGCATTGTTTTATCTGGTTTTTGGTAAGTAAATTTGAAGTCGCGATGAGGGAAATGGGGCAGCGTCGAGCAAGCGTCGGCGCGTCGCGTCGCGAAAATACCCGTCCTCAAACCCCCCCGCGCTCCACACAATTCTTCCGGGAATCTTCCACAACCTCGCGAACTTCCCAAACAACCAAACACAGAATCTCAGAATGTCCACTCCAACTACCCCGCTACCCCTCACCAACAAAGTCGCCATCGTCACCGGCGGTTCACGCGGCATCGGTCGTTCCATCTGTCAACGTACGAACCCCCCTACCCTCTTTTTCCCCTTCCATTTGTCCTTTCCCACTAAAACGACTTTGACCCAGGTCTCGCCCAAGACGGCGCCAGCGTCGTGGTAAACTACAACACCAACGCCGCTGAAGCCCAATCCGTGGTCGATGAGATCAACGCCGAGGGGAGGGGGGAGGCTGTTGCGGTCCAGGCGGATATGGGCAGGTTGGGGATGTGAAGGCGTTGGTGGGGAAGTGTGAGGAGGTGTTTGGGAAGGTAGGTCTGTGTGTGGGTCAGGGGTGAGGGTGGTATGACTCTGATGGGTTGTATTTTGCAGATTGATTTCTTGGTGCTGAATGCTGGGATTCAACTTGGTCCAATCGTTGCATGAGATTACGGAGGAGTCGTTTGATAAGTCGTTTGGGGTTAATGTGAAGGGGCCTCTGTTCCTTACCCAGGTAAAGATTGATCATTCATCCGTATCGTCGTCTCGCTGCAATCTTAATCCTCATACTAACGTTTCTCTTCATCCGGCAGACCGCAGCCCCCAAAATGCCCGAAGGCGGTCGCATCATCTTTTTGTCCTCCGGTCTGACATCCGCCACGGCAGTCCCACCCAACTACGCTCTCTACAGCGCCACCAAAGGCGCCATCGAACAACTTGGGCGGGTGTTGGCAAAGGATCTTGGGAAACGCGGAATCAACGTGTACGTGTTTTCGCCAAATCCCCTCCTCTCTTGGTATTTCCAGTATCCACCAACATAACCCGTTTATTACCCCACAGCAACACCGTCTCACCAGGCCCAACGGCAACCGACCTCTACCTCCACGACAAATCCGAGCAACAACTCAATTTCGCGGCTAACATGTCACCCTTTGGTCGCATTGGTCAGCCAGACGATATTGCCAGCGTTGTGGCGTTTCTGGCTGGGCCGGATGCAAAGTGGGTTAGCGGACAGAATGTCAGGGTGAATGGTGCTTTTGCGGTATAACAAAATAAAGTGATTGTGTGAAGTGGATACCCTAGTTTTGATTTTCGGAGGATATTGAAAACAGTCTTTGCGAAAAGATGTTTGGTGGTGCATCCCTGCGAAAGAGAGAGGACCCCACTTTTATGAGAAGACTACAAAAAAAGGCCTGCACTGTTTGCAGCGCGTCACGGAAGTGTGCAGAATGGTAACTGCGCAGCAGGTTGTTTGGATACCTTTTCGCGTTTCGCGTGGTATCCCCATGTCGGGCAAAGAAAGAAACAAGACCGTCCGTCGCAGTCAAAAACGACAGACCATCAAAACCATGCCTGGGGTCCTCTCCCTCTCAGATTCACCCTCCTCCTAGCTCCTAGCCAAACGCCAAACAGATGCCGCATGTCGCAAAAGATTAATCCAAACCATAATATTGTATCTTGTCACTCGGTCTTTCCAAGGCAATATACCCAATTTTTCCCCATTCCGGGCTGTCCCGCGCTATCTTCAGGTCCCCACTCCCATCCAGAGCACAAATGGGACAGCAACTACGGATGACTCCGAGTTCCCCACGGAATTGACTTTCAATGGGGTAAAAGAAGTCCAACAATTTGTCTTCCTCAAAAGCGGAAGGGAACTTGTCACCTGCAACACACAAGTGAAAGAGCCATTAGTTCCCTCTTAGGCACCACCAGTCCAATGCATCATAATGTTGATACCAACCACTCAAAACGAAATCGATGAAGTCCGGTTTGGCCAGATACTCCTGTCCGTCCAATCGGCGTATACCAATCCCGCGAATCTGCAAACACGTGCGATTGATGTTAACATGTCTGAATGTCGCTTCCAGAGTCCACATAGTCAGTACCTCAAATGGATTTCGGCATCCTCGCCGTAATAGAATAGCGTCAACCCGTCACCAAGCAACCCGAGTTGGGCGCTTTCCCCAGATTCCCGTTTCGTGTTAATAGTGTCCCCCCCATCTACTGGGTACAACTTTTTCAACCGATTGCACGTGTAGTGATGCAGTGCGTGAATAACCGTCACAATGAAGTACACGGCTACGATTTTCACTCTTTCTTGCGATGGGATATCGTTCCTTAAAAGAAACTAAACTTCAAGTCAATATCCCAATAGATCTATACGGCCGGCAATTTACCACTTACATTTGCATTTACGAAGACAGTGCGGTCATATCCGACTACACGGTCACTGTACCACCCGCACGTTGTGTCCTTCACTGCCGACCTTATTCCGCAGAAGTTCAACTGGCAAAAGAATGTTGATTAATATACTCGTACTACGTCGATGCGTGATGCAGCTCACCCACCATCTGCTCTCTGTAGTACTGGGGCGTCTTTATGGTGATTGATGGCGGTTTTGGTTTGAACAACTTGTCCACATCCTCGAGTTGCGTCGACGTAAGCCCAGCTTCTTGCACGCCGCGCAGGAGTGTTAAGTATAGCTGCGCACGGAATGAAGGTCGATTAAGGGTTTGCATTGCTAGCTGCACCGCAGGCAGATCAGCGGCAATTCCTGCTACTTTGAAGGGAATGTGCTCTGTCATGGATGTACTATTGAAGACTGATGTATTCAAATCGGGTCCACACACAACGACCGCTTTTTATAACCTTCACCCACACAACTCCCTCAACTCCTTTAACCCCCCAACGCTACTTCTGGAACGTCTAAACCTCTCAAAACAAGTCAATTGATGCGTCCAAACCAGACCAATTCTCCCGCCCATCCAATCTCCACAGTTCAACCACTTGGTGGTAGACGCTATGCATAACTACCGCACAACTCCCTCTCAAAACAAGTCAATTGACGCGTCAAACCCGGGCCATTCTTTTGTCCATCCAATCTCCACAGTTCAACTTGTGGTAGACGCTATGCGTAACTACCCACACGGAAACACCGCTTGCTCGTTGTTTTCATAAACCCGTTGTGTCTTATAACCGTCGATTTCATTACTGTAATGATAGTTCTTTGACAACTTTCCATGGACACAAACTACGCGTACGTGCGTTTCATAGACAAATCCACAATCAGGAAAAGCCCCGATGTTTTCGCTTCGAGGCACAAGCAATGCCCTTCCTCAATTCCTCCCGCACCAAGTAAAGAAGCTTCTCTCAAAAGCATCCGTCAATTCAGTCATCGTTCAATAGATTGTGCTTTCCACCCCTCATAGACGAGCCAAATCATAGGTTCCAGAATCATATAGAATTATTGAATCAAAATACCAGCGTAGATAACCACCTAGGGTGATGGCACATTAAGTACTAATAGAACCGACCACCCGCTAAAAGTTTCAAACTAAACAGTTCAATTTCCTCAAAAAAATTAGGATTGCGCTCTAGAGGCAGGGGAATAATTTAAAAAGCCAACGCAGCGCCAAACGCAGCCGCCATGGCAACCACAGCCGATCCATAGGTGGACACAGCAGCGTTGGAGTTGGTCGGGCTGGTGGCAGCGACGGGGGTCGGGCAGGCAATGTCGGGAATAGCGAGAGCGGCGGTGGGGTTGGGGCATTGAGCGGCAGCCAAGATGGTGGGTTGGCCGTCAAGCTTCATAAGGTAGGTAGTCTGGTAGTTCTTCATCAAGTTCGGGGTGATGATGGAGGCGAAGTCGGCCAAGACAACGTGTTGTTGGAGGACGGCTTCCTCGAACCATTCTGGAAATATTTGGAGATTGTTTAGTATTGGAGCGAATGCGGATAACCTCGATGCACAAACTCGGCTGGGACACTTACGGGAACCACCGTTGCCGTTGCGTTGGCGGTTGGGTTGGTAGATTTGCTTGTTCTTGATGAACTTGTAGTCGGAGGTTTCGGAAACACCGTAGTACTTGTTAAAGTCGGCGACGTTGCTCACGACGAGAGAGTTATCGATAAGGACGTCAACAGGCTTCAACGCGTCCAAGAACGCGCTGCGCTCACTGAAAGTCAAGTTGGAGAGACCGGTCAAGTTCTTGGCTCCCGCATCGGCAATGTAGTTGTTGATAAAGTCGGCACCGCTGATGGTCCAGCTTTCCTTGTTTTGGAAGTTAGAGTAACTGGTAAAGGCCACAACGGGTGGAGTGGTGCTGGCGGATTTCTTGGCAGCATCGCTGATGCAAGCGTAGTTGTCGGTGATCTTCTTGGTGACAGCGTTGGCCACACCCTCCTTGTTGTAGAAGGCGGCAACGAAGTGGAGCCATTGGGCGCGCTAATTGCATGAAATTGAAGATTCAATCAGTCCAGAATTCAAGCCATTGCGCGACAGCTTGCAATGAATGCAAGGAAGAAACACATACGGTCAAGGCATTGGAGCGGGTAGCCGGGAACGTAACAGCATTGGACGCGTTTCCAGAGAAAACAAAGCCAACGTTGGCAGAGGTAGTCTGCTCAAGAGCGTGGGTAGCATTCGCCGAGTCGACGTTCTGGGTCTTGTTTAAGGCTTGAATACAAGGCGAAGTAATGTACTGGGTAGAGTCCGACAGGGTGATGGTTTCACGACTGCCCAAAGCCTCAATGAAGGGCACAACAGTGGTGTCGCCGGCATACACGCTGGTGACAGGGACGGCAATGTACTTGTCGGCCTGGACATCAGCGGGACGCTGCGTTCCACACTGGTACAGGACGATCGTTTGGTTGGTGGAGGTAGTGATCGTTTTGTAGTAGCCGTTGTATGCAATCTTGAAGGGAGCAGTGGCAGCTGCAAATGGAACGAAGAAATTCAGGGTGAGATCGCGCCGGTAAACAAAACGACAGCGACGTCTCCCTGGGAGAGACAACCTCCCGCAATCAAAACCAATGGGCCTCATACAGATCAATACACTCACCAACGGTAGATTTCTCCGGGAAGTAGTCCACGTTAGCAGCAGCGTTAAACTGACCCTCGGGAACACACGCAGCCAGATTGGCGGTTTGGTTCTGCGCGTCGACACCCGCGACGATAGCGGATGCCGCGACAAAGACGCCGAGAGCGCGGGAATAGAAGGAGTCCATTATCAGGGGTGGTGTGTATAGGAAAGATTGCGGTGTGTGAAAGGGGATGAGGACGAAGGAATGAAGGGGTGGGAAGATCGTGTCGCCTTTTTGTACGCGTGGGAGAGTGGGGGTGTGAGATGGCTTTTTTTGGGGCGACCAAAAAGTGGGCACAAGCCCCAAAGTGTGTCTCCAAATTTGGATCATCCTCTGTTTTGGGCCAAATAGTTGCTTTCAAGACACGCCGAGACACGCGTCCGTCTTTTGAGTTTGTTTGTGGCGACAAAACGACTGGAGGGCTTTCAGCTCAGAGTGAATTGAACACAAGCTGCTGCAGCTAAAGAAATAAAATGAATGCATCGGAGCCATTGCGGTTGGTTGGGACGCATGGATTTAGGAGTCAATTACAACCAGCCAACCCAGAAAGTTCCTTCTGCGAAAAAGCATCGGGCGGGGCAAGTTAAGGTTTTTCATTCCGGCATACTATTGCTACACAGCAACACCGCTACCAACACACCGCGGACAAAACCAATCCCCAATCTGCATCCCTTCATGCGGTATCCCAACACACCGACCATGAAACCACACCCCGCATTTATCGCACGCAATCATAAACCCGCCGTCGTCAAGCGTGGGCGTCTCGCACACGCAATTCGTGATATCAGAATCCGTATACACCTCGTGATGAACAACAACTGGTTGTGGTAGCGCCACTGGTTTTGCTGCCGCTGCCGCTGGCGGTGGTCGTGGTGGTGCTGGAGGCAGAGGTGATGCGGGAAGAAGCGGTGATGGAGAACGGTGCTGATGCACGGTGCTGTTGACGGTGGTGGTGTTGTTGTTGGTGTAGTTGTTCTTTGCCGATGGTGTTGCAGCTGGTGCAGACGCCTCCCCAGCGTTGGATATGCTTAGTCGCAGCTTGATTTTGGGTGCCTCAGCGGGCGGGGGTATCGATGATGCGCGACGGGATGGCGGAATAGAGTGGGGCTCGGCAAATGATACGATCGACGAGCTGCGCCGGGATGCGGCGGCCGGTGGTGCTGGAGGTGGCATTTTGGATGAGTCCTTGTCAATCTTGACCACAGTGGATTTACGTTTTGCAGGTGCCGGCGGCGGTGTGGAAGAAATATTGGCAACAGCTGCAACGGGCGTGGGTATCGGCAATTGCGGTAAGGGAGGCGGGGGAGGCTGATCATCGACGCCGAGAAAGCCTTTTAACTTGGGGAGTGCGATTTCAGCCATATCATCCAGCAGCCCCTTCTCGCCCGTGACGCCAAATATGGAGTCGCCAGGGCACGCTTCGCACACTCGTCGACGTTGTTGCAGTAACCGGAGTGCGGACGAACGCGGGAGCGGCGTGAGGTCATCCTTTTTGCTGGTTCGCATGGGACGTTGTTTCGCGGCGCTGAGAGCCAATGCATATAATTCTCGAGACATGAAAGTCTCCCGTATTGCCTTCGATGAGGACGGAGATGGCGGGATATCATCGGTTGGCGGCGGTTGGAGTAAATCAGCAGCACCGGCGAATTTTGATTCCGAGTATGGCAAGACTTGCTTATATGGATTGACTCTTCTTCTTTTTGTTGTTGAAGATCGGCCGGGTTCCGCATCATCCCTTGCAGATCGACTCCCATCCGCGGTTTCGGCCAGAGTCCGCTTTTTTCGGCCCTGACTCATCAATTCCCGAAGTATTCTTTCATCGCCCTTTCCAGGAAAGGGAGGAAAGTACGGAGGGATATGCGGTGGTAGTGACGGCGCTTTTGATATGCCATTCCCCATCATCAGTCCATTGACACGCGTTCCCACCGGTGGATTGGCTAATCCCAGAACATTTGAAGGCTCTGCGTTGGCATGGCTTTGAATGTTTTGTTCCCTCGGCAATGCATCGATATCTGTGGATTCAGGTTAGGAACCAGCGAGAACGCCCATCCCATTTCCGTCGTCCTTTGATTTCTCAAGGAGCACGTACTCACTTATCGGGAACTCCCCAGGCTCAAGCCGCGGAAAACCGCCCCGTATTGATTGACCTTGGGCATCAAATTCACCACCAGCCTTGCTCCCACTGTCCGCGCCATCCGCTTTACTACTTGATGCCCCTCCACCACCTCCCACCCCAGGTTCCCGTTCTCCCGGTTCGTCAGTCCCTCCACCTCGCGCAGTGGCTCCTCCGCCTCCTCCCGACCCTTTACCC
>JADGKA010000872.1:0-13285 GCA_027604605.1 Borealophlyctis nickersoniae
GCCGGTTGTGGTACAGGTGCGGGGCGGGAAGTGGGTGGTGGTGCGGGTGGGGAGAGTATGGACATGGCAAATTGAGATGGAAATTCAAACGGAAAAAGAGAACACAGTAGTTTTTGAGATGTAAAAATAAAGTTTTTAATAATGTTGCCCCCTGCGCGCGGCTCCCAACTCGAACCCGGTCATGTACAGTATGCGTTGAAAAAGTAACATTTTTTCGCTTCGTCGCTTCCTCGCCCATAGAGCAAAAGCGTCGCTTTCTGCCCTCATGCTGCGCCATTCCCGGCTTACCTCAGCACTACGTCTAAAGACCCTCCCATGTCCAAGCGGTCCGGACAGACTTCACACTCTTCCCCCATGTCCTCGAAATCGCGTTCAGTTGCACCAAAGCCAGCAACAGCAACCAGGTACTTATACCTTACAGCACGACAACGGACTTGAACGAAAAGTGTAGACTACCTCTCACCAATTCTTTAATTCCAGAGTTGGCCAGGCAGCCCCTTCCCTCCTCCGTGCCCGGTCACCCTCATCCACATTGGGTCGTCCATCCTCCTCCGACCCGAAAAGCGGTTCCAATGTTCCCAGAAAAGCAGCGGCGACAGTGACGGGGAGGAAACCCGTAGCCACCGCTTCGTCGACGAGACCGGGTGTACCGAGACCGTCGTCGAAACTTGAGGGTGCGAGGAATTCAGTGTCTCCGAGTGTTCCTCCCGCAGCTCTGAACGATGGGGAGTCCGAGTTGCCTGATACAGCGGCGTGTAGTGACGAAGGAGTGGGGCGGGATACCATGGATGATGCTGGTTTGAGCACGTCGTCGAAACGTGAAGGGCAACCTCTGCCCGGTTCGCCTGGGTCCAGCATAGCAGATGGGACACGGCAAGTCGCCAGCGCCACTGCTGAGGACTCGTCAAGGGTAGAATCTGTTTCTCCGGCTCCTTCCGTCGCTGCATCGGCGGTACCATCAAAATCTGAAGAACCTGAGCCAAAGAAAAAAGGTCCGTAGGGAATCCCAGCGGGCTCATGACGCATCCTGACACATTTCCACCCCTTTCAGTCCGTTATGTTGCGTCGCGGTACATGTCGGGTACATCCGGAGGATCAAAAAGCACGTCCAGTGTGGATCGCGGTGCTAGCGCGGATTCTCGGATTCTTGGCGGGAAGAAGAATGCGTCCAACGTTAATGCGAAAGCGAAGCCGCCAGTCCGACCGGCGACATCGGCTAGTTCCCGCCTTAGACAGCCTTTGAACGGTGCTCAGACTGTGAAAACGGGATCGACCGGAAGAGTAACCCAGACTGAAACGGCCAGCACAGCGAGCGTCGCCAAAGCAGTGGATGCTGGTAGCGTCAGTTTGGAGTCAAGTGAAAACGTGGAGCGCAAACAACCCGATTCTGATGTGGAATCAGGAGGTGGGGGAGGGAGTTCCTACTTTTATGCTTGAAAAATGTGCATTCTAACCGAACCAAATAGGACGGTTAAATGAATCGGACACTGCGATCACACCTCCCCAACCACCACCAGATGCAACCTCTACCAATGATATGCCTTCATCCTCACGGGTTTGTTCAGCTTACATATCATTGTGGTAAAGTTTGGTCGCTAACCTTCGAAACAGCGAATTGTAGATACCACACAAACCTCAAAACTTTCCGAAGACGAGATTATCGCATTGCAGTCGCGACTGCTACAGTGGTCTTTTTTGAGGGCAAAAGCAGAGCGGGCGTTTACGGAACAACGTAGAAAGGCCGAGGTGAGGGAATAGAGGTAGCCGCACGGTTTCCATCGTCCCATTTCATCCAACAAGCGATCCGGTTTAGCAACAACTGTATGAAACGTGGGAATGTGTATCGAAGCACAAGGACGAACTTCACAAGGACCGGCTGGCGTTCCGCAATGAGCAGAATGTTGTGAGAGTAATGGAGGACTTGAAGAAACAGGTATGGCCTACACTTCACTTTCGGATTGCCGGGGCGAAACATCATTTGTTGCTCATCCTTTACAAACGGATGGACAGGACGAGCATCTGCAGAATTTAGTAGACGCTATGAATGCCTTCCGGCCGGCATATGAGATCTTGGCCACATCGTTGCGGTCTTCGGTGGTGAGAATGCCGCTCTCCCATGCAACGGTAACAGATGCAGGTAAGATTGGCATAACGTTTCCTTCATTGCGATGAAAAAACCCAACACTCTGGCTGTACAGGCGAGTTGCGAGACGTGCTGAACGACAGTGCAAAAGCAACGCAAACCATTCTCGAAAGGGGAAAGGAAGAATTTGATCAGGTAAGGACAAGGCAACTTTGTCAGACTATCATTTCGTCATTAGACTGATTGACTCATGGGGCCCAAACACGAAGCTTCAAAACTTGGCGAAGACGATGTCAAAGCTCAACAGTATCACAAGCGAAGAGGCTTCTGAACTGGCGGCGTGTGCTGAACTACTTCGCGCAATTGCTAGTAGCGAGATAATGGAGCGGAGCATTGTGGTGCAAAGGGCACAGACGGCGGCAGTGCCCAATTTAATTGTACGATAAATTATATTCTGGATAGCCATCGTGTTTGAAAGCAGCATCAAAAAGGAAGTCAAGAGGAGCATCGGGTATCCAAGAACCGCCGAGGGCGATGGCTTGCTCAAGCGCGCCGACCACTTCCGGTGGCCAATGCAACCCAACATACAAGCCCGAAAAAGAATCTCCATCATCTCCATCATCTCCATCGTCGACATCCCATCGGTGGTCCACCGAGAAACGAAATTTCATCACTTCCATCCAATCACTCTTTCTCCCTCCCAACTTCTTCACCGTGCGTCCCCGACCGTGGTCCACCCCAACCACCGTCCCTTTGACCACATGCTCCAAAATGTAATCCAAACCCCCTCTTTCCATGCCTGGTATCTCTCCCGGTTCAGGGACACGTCCGCGCCCAAACGCCCAAAAGGTATCACCCACTTTCAAGTTCCGCTTGACTCCGGTCGACAAGGGAAAGGGCGTTTAGACGGGAATCTGGTTGTGGAAGCTTGCTGCAGTGATCCACAATGAAGTTGGTCAACTTCAACATTACTTTGAATTCTTTATCGCCACGAAGTCGCTCGATAATGATCCCAAGGACTTCGATAAGACTGTGTTCGACATCGACAGGAACAGCGGGCGCCGCTTTGAAACATCCATCGACAATTCGCTCCACATCAGCAGCCGTGCAGGTACTCCATTCACGGCGCAGCGTGCCTTCAGCCAACACACATATTCGCTCCCATCCAGCACCAACAAATCCACCCTCTCCAAGTGACATGCAAAATTACCCAATGTCAGCAACGGATGCGTCCTCCGCTATCTTGAAAACTTCCTCCAATATGGCAGGTACAATAACCGAAAGCGCTGAGTTTGCGTATTGAGCGGACGCCTCCGTAATAAGCGAGCAGTAGTCGGTTATCCGCCCCTTGTGCGGGAAGACACCGGCGAGGTGTGCCGCCAACAATGGGAGCACAGTCCCCCAATGCAGATTATGCAGGATAATGCGAGTAAGCTCCTCCCTCTCGCACCAACTTCCCACCCCTGACAACCACAGTCGTTGCGTATCATTGGGGTCCGGAGGTTGCGCCGCGCTCCCACCCTCCACGCAAGCCAGTACCCACACGCGTTCCAACAAGGCTAAAAGCGACGGCTGACCCAGCATATTGTGGGCTTTAAGGAAACGCACAATGGCAGACACGAGTTTGGACCGGTCCTGCATGGGAAACACATCCAATGTCCACAGCGCCCGCAGCTCTTTCAGCAAACCGTTCAAGCTGTCGTGGTTCATAGTCGCGGCGTGAGCGGACAAGTTGGACAGGATGCCTGCTCGTAAACCTGCCCGTTGGGCGGGGGTCAAGTAGGAAAGGTATGTTGACATTTTGTGTCCAATAATAGAGTTGGATGTTATAACAGGGCGAGGCTGTGAAGGAGCTCCAATTTGTACATGAAAAGTTAAAAAGTGGAAATGGGTCGAGTGAAATCTGGCAATCTTGCGCGCGATTCGACCGCACATCGCGTCGGATACCCAACCATTACCATGGAGACACAACTCCAAGCCCAAGGCCAATTCGACTTCGCAGTCTTCCGGACGTGATCTCAAGCAACCATGAGCAAAGCACCCACTCCCGAGCTGAAAAAGTAGGAAACTGACGGCGAACCCATGCTCGTCGCCTTTTCACACTTATGTATACTAACTGCTGCACCTTGGCCTTGTAGGTACATGGACAAGAAGCTGTTCATTCAGCTCAATGGGAACAGAAAGGTGACCGGAATTCTGCGTGGTGGGTGTACATGATATTTTCACTGACCGCAAAGTCTATGGAATGATGCTTACACACCCGTTGTGGATCACTCAGGCTACGATCCCTTCATGAACCTTGTTATGGAAGACACCGTCGAACAGGTATCTGCAACGGAAACGCGCGAAATTGGGAGTGTGGTGGGTTATTCCGTGTGAATTAGATTTGGGAGCCTGATCCATGGACTTTTGGGGCAAAATTTCATCTAATGGTCTTTACCGGGTCTGCTGCAGGTCATTCGCGGCAACTCTGTGACAGTAATTGAAGCAATGGAAAAAATATAGCCCCGGCCAATGATGCGGCACCATTGGTGGGAGTATTTCTGAGCATACTGTAGTGCGGTGTGTATCTGGTTGTACATATCATCGGCATGAGAATGGAACTTTTTCCGAAATATATTCAAAGTGAAAATATGGTTGATTTGGCATCTCGATTTGCGTTGTTGAAATGAGATTGTGCTGTAGTTGCGGTCGTTGACAGTGAAAAACGATCTTTGCGTCCTCTGCTTCGTCAAGACGAAATCTTTGCACGCGCATAGTGTGGTCTCTTCAACGGTAATGAAGTTGCAAACACTCAACAACGCAGGTAACTGAAATCGATATTGTACATAAACCAATTAAATTTACACACGTAGGCTGGAAATAGAGGGCTTCCAAGTGACTGGGTGTGTTTCCGGAGTGGCATTTTCGTCTTCTTTCCAGATCTTCAGAGACAGGTGACCGTTAGAAATGTCCAAGCACAGAAGCTCTCCCAGATTACCCACCTTGATGGTTTTGTCGGCTTCCCCTGTAATCAACCGAGACCCAGTCATATCGAACGTCGAGCAGAAGACTCCCGCCTCACTTTCGAGGGACCCAGGCTGCACAAGGGTTTCCGCGGTCTGGAAGTTGTACCCAGTTTTGTAATCCCAAAAGTGCATCGATCCATTGTCGCCTACACGGAACGAAATGTTAGGTCGCTTGCGGAAAGCCCAGCGTGACACCCTCACCGTAATTCCCACTCTCACCTCCAGAAAACAGCACACCATCCTGGTTGCAAGCCATCGTGTTGATGATAGCGTGATGTCCAGAGAGGTTCTGAATAAAGTTTCCTTGGGGACACTTCCACTGCTTAATGTTATCGGGGGCACCACTCGCAAACGTGAACTCCTTCGGATTGAGGGCCAACGCGCGAACGGCTTTCTTGTGGTGCGTGAGTGTTGTCATGCTCTTTCCCGCCGCCAAATCCCACAATTTGACAGTCGTGTCCATCGAACTCGTGATGATCTGAGGGTCTGCCTCTTGCGCCTTCACGTCCGAGACAGTAGCCTGGTGCCCCGTTAAAGCAAAAATTTGTGCTTTTGTCCGCATATCCCACACCTGTACGAGTGATTCAGTGACATGTCAGAATACCCCGGCAAGTGCATCAACCGGACTTACCCGCGCACATGAATCCCGTCCACCCGTTACAATGATATCCAACGTTGGATGCAAAGCCATGCAATACACTCCACTCAAATGACCGTGATACTGGCGGATAGCCTTATTGTACTCCAAATCCCAGCATTTGACCATTTTATCTTCGCCACAAGAGAAGAGGTACGGATGGCGAGAAGAAACTGCCAAACCACGGACACTGGCAATGTGGCCGGTGAGCGTCAGCTTAAGGGTTCCCGAAGCCATATCCCAAATCTTTTCGATTCGATGAAAGGTCAGCATGGCCCTCCAAAATCCCGTCACCGAATATCACTATCCCAACCTTGATGACCCGATCGCCAGCACCGGTTGCAAACCATTCATTTGAAGGGTCTACAGCAACTGAACGGACCCAACCCAAATGACCACTGATAACCTGTGAGGTGGGCACGTCAGCATGCGCGGAACCCTGCCCAATCCATTTCATATCTCCATTACCCGCATGAGTTTCCAAGGTGCATGCCACTCGGGTTTGGGAACCTTCCGTGCTTCCTTGAGCCGCACCAACGCAGAACTTGTTCGCGCGAATCCATCTGCCTTCCCTGCATTATTTCTCAGTGCCACGACTCCATTGGGAGCCTGCTTCGCCTCCACCCTAACAGAGCAGCGTGATGTCAGCCTAAAGGAGCGGAGGAAAGACCCTTCCACGCACAAACTTACTGTTTCTCCTTGGATATATCGTCAATGAGAGCCTGCACCCCAGGCGAGGACGGATCATGGTTCCCTGCGCAAATCGAAACGGTCATTAGAAACTGTCCCTTTCTACAGGAGATCATGCCTCACTGCGCACTACATACTGGGAGGCATTGGAACGGAGACCCCAGCCCGTGGTGGAGGAGGTTTCAATGGCTCGTCCTCCAAAGCCGCCAATTTCCCCGCAGGTGGTTTTATCGCCGCCTGAGCCAGCACCGCTTTCGGCAACTCTTTTACATGGTCCCATTCATCCAGAATCTTTGAGGTCAGCTTCAAACGTTGGCTAAAGTAAAAAAAGGACAGTGCGTTCATAAGCGTCCCCCACAGTTGCATTCGTTCCAAGTTGAATACGGACCTTGGAGGGTCGTCTGGTAGAGGTGCACCATAGTTTGCCAAGAACATGTCGTGAGTTCGCTTTATAGAGCGTTCAATCACCTCCTTGGGTGAGGGCACCGGGTGTGCCTCGCTTAGTGGAGCTTGCACTTCCGCCATTTGCGTTGTTGCGATGTAATTCGGGAGTGTGGGCGATCTCCGAAAGTCCAGCTGTCTTCAAATTCACGTCACACAAACTTTATGCTTGAGCTTTGCGCGCTCAGCTTCCTTTCGAAATTTGTCCATTCCCCACCAACCCTCAACCGCTCACAGCCATGTCAACACCACCCACTTCCAGCCAGTCTTTGGAAAGCAAAGTTGCAGAACACATAACTAATACCCTGGCAGATGACCGGTTGCTATTTGATTGGTCCCTCCTTCATCGCATTCGAACCAGTGACGATGGCTGTGGGTATCAAAGGGCGCAGCTCTGTTCTCTTCCTTAGAATGTAGAGTTGATAACACATATTAGGGATCGATATCAGTGCTTTCACTGGAGCTAAAGTAGGTAATTTGACGAACGATGAGGCCGTGGTAGCCATGGCCGCTCGGAAACACGCTCCCAACCTCGAGGTAAGGGCAGGCCAGGAATACGAAGCCTTTTGACGGGGACTGACTAACTAGAAAATTCGTTGACGACTAGATTAGTGACGATGGTAAAAAGCTCCGTCGTCGCGATGCGCTGCCAAATTGGAGCGAAATTGAGCGTCGAACTGTTTATGTGGTTAGTTCACAACCAGCTGCTTGGGAGATAGTTTCAATTTCCAATGAAGTTGATCACATTTTTCGGCGCACAGGAAAATATGTCACCAAATATGGACGCCAAACCTTTGACGAAGTTGTTTTCGAAGGTCGGCGAAGTTGAGCGAGTCTACTTACCATTCAAACGCCCTCATCGGGGCTATGGATTCGTAGTCTTCTCACATCCGGGATCTGTGGAGATTGCTGTGAACCTAAGTGAATGGAAAAAGTTATACCCTGGAGTCGATTTGAAGTCCTGGATTGGCGAAAACACCGCGTTTCCATTTCGTGTGATGCCAAAGTACGTTCTCTTTCACCTCCGACCGCTCTTTCATCATTCGTGACAGGTGCGTGAATTACAATTAGGAACGTGTGGAACGAGCGGATGGCGGAGTACACAGCTTTGCTTGCAAAAAAGAAGGCGGAGGAAGTAAAGGGAATCCCAAAAAAAAGCTCGTCTGCAGCACAAACTGGGCTCCAACGGGGAGTAATTGCCAAATATCGGGGAGTACATCCTGAAACAGATCGCAGAACTTTGAAGGTAACTGCGGCGGCCTAGCTACATCTCTTTTCAAAAGTCGGACCAGTAAGTTTCAAAAACAGAAGCTGTTTGAGCTGGTCGCTCCTGTGGCTTACGTAGATCACACGATTAGCGAGGCATCGGTAAGGCTATAAAAAGGTTTCACCTTTTCTCGATCATGTCCTTATAGATATCCGCATTCTAAGGGCTACGTGCGATTTGAAACCCCCCATGGAGCGCAATTGGCGGTCGCCTATTTTTCTCAGGAATGTGTAGGCCAATTGCATAAGAGCGATACAGGATCGTTTGTCTCCAGTGCGTCGAAGAAGGCAGCAAAAGGGAGCGCCGAAAGTTCAAACTCGGAGGCTTGGGGATGGGAGGGAGAGGAGGATCAACATGGCGACGATAAGCCTACATTCGTGACGCTGGAGCTCGTCACTGATTGTAAGTTGCGGTCCGAATGTCCCGTTGCCGGTTTTTATGATTTTGATTTTCTGTCGCAGACAACGAGGAAAAACGATACTGGGAAAGAATCGAACAAATGCGGGCGATGAAAAAGCGACGTTGGGAACCTGAGGCTGGAGCTAGTCGCTCAAGCGTAGTGGCTACTTCGACACACGTGGTATTTGATGAGAGCGACGACGAAGAAGCCAGTGAACGTACCCCTCTAGCATCTGAGAAGAAAAATGAAGACCATGGACCGAAGGACGAACCGTCATCCGTCCTGCCGTTGAAACGACACTTTGTGGAAGATGAGGATTCGTCTGATACACCGTCAGCAAGAAAGCGATCTAAGCCTGCAGAATGAATCATGCTTGCGCTGGTATCGAGGGGGAATCATCAGATGTATCTTCGCGTTCCGTTTTGAGTGATGTCGATAGGATAGGATAGGTTCTCCTTGTGCATAAATTATTGAATGTCAGCATGCGTCGACTGTGGGAATTATTCAATTTTCCAGATGGGAGTTGAACCCAAACTGGAAAAGTGGTTTCGAGTATTCATAGCAAGGCTGGACCAGACCTGCTACCCCCGTATCTTTTACAACCCCGGACGCCCCCTCGGCCTTCGTAGCCCCCTGGGTTGGGTTCGTTAACGTCTGTACTGCCATCAAGACGGGGTTATCTTTAACGTCTGTCTCATTCCATCAAGACGGGTTTTCTTATCAAGTCTGTTTGTTCATCAAGACGGGTTCTCTTTAGGATCTGTATCACGTCAAGACCGGTTCTCTTTAACGTCTGTCGAACTCCTTCAAGACGGGTTTCTTTAATGTCTGTCAATCTCCGTCAAGACAAAAAGGTGTATCGAGTTTTCAGGACAGGCTCGGATGAGCCCTGATCCTCCCGTATTTCTTACACCCCCGGAACGCGCCGCCGGCCCTCGTAGCCCCCTGGGGTGGGTTTCGTTAAGGTCTGTCTCCTTCAAGACCCGTTCTCTTTTACATCTGTATAAGCCTTCAAGACGGGTTGTCTTTAACATCTGTCCACCTCCTTCAAGAGGTCCTCTTTAACGTCTGTCAAACTCCTTCAAGACGAAATAGCCAACAGCCAACAGCCCTTATTTACAAACAAGCGCGTCCTACGAGAAAACAAACGACAGAAAGCACCCCGGCTAACTGTGAGTTTACATTGTTAAGTAAACCCTGCTGAAGACCGCATGCAAGAGGCTGGTTGGCGACAGTTTGCTTCTCTGGACGTTGGTGTAAAACGGGGGAAAGTGTGATGCCTATCCCCCAAAACACGGGACCACCAGCCGGGCTAATAGCAGTAATAACCAAGCTCTGCCTTCCTCCCGTCCCAGACTAGTGGAGCGGAGAAAAGTGGAGTCCGTTAGTACCCTATTGAGTGCGACTCAAGTGGGTGTGTTGGAAGAGTGAGTGTGTTAGGGGAAGACGATGAAGAAAGTGAGGGGGGCGAGCGAGGGAGGGTGCCCTTTTTATATTTGGGAGGGGAGGCTGTGCGCCGCTTGGCCCAGCATGGTGATAACGCAAATGAAAAAAAGCAGGGTCCAGATACGAGTGCGCTCCACCAACTCGGACACGTGAAGACCGTGTTCGTCTTGTTTGTTCCTGACTGTCAACTTCTTTCCCCACCCCTTGTTGAGTGAGCACCGGATTGACCAAAGTGCAGAAGGCGTCCACGGCCCGAGATTCCATTGTAAGTAGGGAGCTGGTTTGAAGGAAGATTGACGCGGCTTCTCTGGATCAGTGTTTGTTCCACTTGATTTTTAATTAAACGTCGTGGCGCGGTCTTGTGTCACCAATACCAACTTCCTTCTCAACTTTGCACGCACGTCGTCGTCCGTTCAATTGATTCACAAGAACTCCACATCAACAACACACACATACACACTCGGTCTTTTCGTAATGGCCGAGATGGAACCGCTCCTTGTGGTCGGCTGCAAGCTATTCGTCCAAAAAATATCCGGCGACGACAAAGTATGGCAAAGAGCTGAGATACTCTCAATTCGAAATGCCGACACGGGCTTGGAAACCGCTGAATACTACGTCCACTACGACGGTTTCAACAAGCGGTTGGACGAATGGGTGACGTACAATCGCCTGAAGCTTGACGACATTGAGCGGCCTAAAAAGAAAAAGCTTCCCCTTCCACCGGGGACACCAAATTCCAAAGCGAGCGGGGCTGGCGGCGAAGTAGGGACGCCTCCTCCTCAGATAGGGCAAAAAAGGAAGAGACGGGATAGGACGCCGTCCGGTACGGGAACGGTTCAGCCATCACCTGATAGAGGGTCGCCGTTGAGGAAAGGTCCACCGCCGCCGGATGTTGGTGGGAAGGATGGGAGGGAAGGAGTGGATGATCCGATGGATGTGGATGCGGAGGGGGAACCGGATGTCGAGATGCAGGATCCGGCGGGTTTCTCGAAAGAAAAAGAAATCGAAAAGCTGCGCACGTCGGGGTCCATGACCCAATGTGTGGCCGAAATCGCCCGCGTCAAGAACATCCAGTCCATCATTTTCGGCAAGCACCAGGTGGAAACGTGGTACTTTTCGCCATACCCCGAAGAATATTCTCAACTCGACGTTCTGTACGTTTGCGAATTTTGCCTGGAGGGCATAGCCTCCCGCCGCTCCTTTGAACGCCACCGCGCAAAATGCACCTTGCGCCATCCACCAGGCAACGAGATATACCGTCACAACGGCATTTCATTCTACGAAATCGACGGTCGCAAACAACGCCGGTACTGCCGTAACCTCTGCCTTCTCTCCAAACTCTTCCTCGACCACAAAACTCTCTACTACGACGTCGACCCCTTCCTTTTCTACCTGATGTGTTCCGCAGATGACACAGGCCACCACCTCCTCGGCTACTTTTCCAAAGAAAAACAATCCAGCGAAGATTACAACGTCGCATGTATCCTCACCCTCCCCCAATTCCAACGTATGGGGTACGGCAAACTCCTCATCGCCTTCTCCTACGAACTCTCCAAAGTCGAGAAAAAGGTCGGGTCACCTGAGAAACCCCTCTCGGATCTGGGTCTCCTTTCGTACCGGTCGTATTGGGCGGATACGATCCTTGATATCCTCCATACGTACAAGGGGGATATCACCATCGATGACATGAGCAAGGAGACGTCCATCACGCCCGAGGATGTGATGCATACTTTGCAGTCACTGGATTTGCTCAAGTTTTATAAAGGCCAGTTTATCATTTGTTTGAGTCAGAAGAATTTGGACTATATTGCAAAGAATGCGTCGAAGAAGAAGGCAAAGATTGAGCCGAAAAAGTTGGATTGGACGCCGCCAAAGTTCCCGCCGGGTCAACTTCGGTTCCTCTGATGCGTTGGGGGACGGATGGGAGGGCCGGCGGGGAACGGGGAGCCGCGGTTGGGAGAGAGTGGGCATGGGGCGGGGTACTGCATAATACCATCGAATACCACAATTCATGTTTTTCGTTTCTTGTCAAATATGATTCATTTCTTTCATTTGACGGGTCACTACTCCCTCGTACTACCCTCTACTTATCATCTATAATACTCCACATAAAATAACTCCCAATACTCCTATACGGCTCCCAAACCTTCCCTGCCTCCCTCATCTCCTCAGGCTGTCCCAAAAAAGGCACCACCGTTAGATAAACCACACACAAACATATTCTACCTCACATTGTCACTCACCGACGGCAAATACACCCCACTAACACCCTTCCCTTTACCCTTCGCCGCCTTCTTCCCCGTGAATCCAAAGTGGCGGGACATGCCTTTGCGGACTCCGAGGTCGCCGACGGGGAGGATGTTGGGGCGTTTGAGGTCGAACATTAGGAACATGTCCACTGTGAGGGGGGGACGATGCGGATTAGTAGGCTGGGTTTTGGGTGACGGGATGAAGGTGGTACGTACCTGTCCACTGTTCGTTCATGCGGATAGTGTAAAGAAGGAGCAGCAGTGGTGAGGAGGACTACGAATGAAAGCTCTGAAAGACGACCACCCATCGCATCGCACGTTACCTGCCCAATTCCTTTAACACTACAAAGCAGCTTACTAATCTCCTCATCCTCCATTTCGAGCAACCGTTCGGTCGAAATCGTCCCATCTATAAACTTGTCCGCCAACGCGTGCATGTACTCAGCCTGCATCCGCCGACCACTAATGTTAATTTTCGTACAGGAATGCGTCAAACGCAAAGGAGTGAAGTACCTTTCGTGAAGAGAGTCCCACGGACGTCAGTGTAGCCTGCGACTGCGCCCTGACGAGCGCGGGGGAAGGGAAGTGTGGGGATCTACGTGGATCTTCTGCGTAGCCGTCTGCGTGGGTCAGTGCGGCGTCAGATGTGGTGGATTGTGGTGGGGCGGGGAAGAGGGCCATGAATCGTTTCAGGATAGTTGCTGCTGCCTTTCCGCTGATTCATCGAAACACGTTAATTAAGAACGTGACTCCGTTTGAACAAGGTACGAAAACCCCTTACTGCAGCTGCTGATAAATAATCGCCGTGCACAGCGCCCTAAAGGCGTCCAACCCGTGCCCACCGCGCCCGTACCCATCCCCTTCAAATATCCTGCACGGTTTCCCGCATTTTTCAACGACTTGCGCGAGGTTCGGGTCTTGGCGACAAATCTGGGCTAAAGCTGCTGGATAGTCAAATGGAACGTAAGTCGGGGGTAAAGCGGCTTGGGTGGCTGCGACGGCAGAGGCGGCGGAGCTGGCTGCGGGGGTGAGAGCGGGGGCGTCTGAGGGTTGTTGTTGAAGGG
>JADGKA010000873.1:0-13283 GCA_027604605.1 Borealophlyctis nickersoniae
GCCTGGAACAGACGCAGACGCAGGTGCAGGCTGGTTGGGGACGGGTTGGAAAGGAGGGATTGCGGGGGTTTGAGGCAGGAGCTGGTTTGCCTCCGCGGGTTGTTGCTCTTCCATTTGTTTGGGTCGCTGTTGGCCTGGAGCGTCTCCACCTTCCATTTTTATGGGCTAGTTAGACGACCTTCAAGTGAGCAATTTTGGGGATGGAATCGTCTGTTGGGAACTTTTAGAGTGCTTGGAGTGGTCATGTGACGCGGTCTAGGGCGGTCGGTATCCACTCGATCAGTGATCAAATCACTTATCGCTACCACGCCCAAGCAAGGACCGTGTCGCGGAGGATTAAATACCAGTGATCTGCTGAAACCTCCTCCTAAAAAGGTCCTCCAACAATCGATTACTTGTTGAGTTGATTTTTTTTTCATTTCTGCCTAATACCGCTTTCTTCACGTCCCATTGGCTCCTCCCTTTTCTTTTCCCAGATTATGCGAGTGATACGCATATCGAAACCTCAAACACAAAAGGCTTTCAAGCCTCCTGCTCAGTAGCCCTTGTTCCGGTCCCCATACTCCTTTTCGCGCTGTCTTTCCCGCTCCCCGTCCCATGTTCTGCCGTCGAACCATCGCTTTGAATCAACTTCTCGAACGAATTGGTTTCCGGCATGTACGCGAGCAGCTCCCCTCGCTCGAAATCAAAGTACCATCCGTTGATGGTGAGTTCTTCGCGGGTGAGAGCTTCCCGGATCCACGGGTAGGAAATGAGGTTTTCGAGGGAGACAAGGATTGACGCGTGCTCTGATTAAATTCATAAGAGTTGTTGAAATAAGTAGGGATTCCTGTGTAGGGAGAAGTGGAATCACACGTACCGCAGGCGCGTTGTTGAGTGCGTTCATCGGCATCCGGAAAGTTCCTATCGGGTGGCATTATTCGAAACTTTAGGTCAGACGTCCTGCCCACCTTCACATTCAAAAGGTCAAACACAAAAAGCACAATACTTCATACTTGAGCGTCTTCTCCTTGGCAGCCTGACCAATTTTCACCCAACTGTGCACAAACTCCATCCCTTCCCCTGCGCCCTGTAGTAACGCCTTGATCCCACCACAGATTGTGTGTCCCATGACGATGATGTTTTCAACTTTGAGCGCTTTCACGGCAAACTCCAGCGCCGCCGACGTCCCGTGAAGACCGCCAACTTCATTTTCTTGGTATGGAGGCACGAGAGCTGCGATGTTGCGGACGATGAAGAGGTCTCCAGGGTCGCAGTCGGTTATGATGGCTGGGTCACATCTGGGGTTACGGGAATGTTAATTTTGATGTTGAGGGAAAATGGGAGCTGCATTCGGGAATTTTTGCTTTACCTCGAGTCGCAACATCCAATTAACAGAGTCTGATGCGTCCAAAGTAACGCCGGCGTCAACAATGCCAAAATTTATGCTGACGAAAATTTGGTGCGAGACTGAGCGTTACCTTTGGAGCTTGCCCCTTTTGCAACGTGGCGAACAGATCAGTGTGATCCGAAAAGTAGTTTTGGTGGAATCTGCGGAATCCAGACAGAAACTTGGCCATATGAGTCCTACTCAAATCTGAGAAATTTTCCATAGGAGAATGAGAACACAAAAAAACAGGAGCGGCTCGCGCTCCCACTTAAATCACGAATGCTAAGAACATACCTTGACTTCCGTGAACATTTTTGGATAAAGTTTTCAAGACTGCGCCGGGACTTCCCGGAGGCAAACCACCGTCTGTAGAATCAAACAGCAGACATCAAAAGTTGAGCTCGGTTGAATCATTTCTCAGGAGCGGTAAGACGTCGAACCTCAACTGTAAGCGACCATGAATCTCACCTTTTCCCTCATCCTCAGCGGCAGCCGACCTGGCCAAGGGCGAGGGTCCATGGTCACCCCCACCAGGCGACAGCAATTCGGCAGCCAAAATTTCGCGACTCCGACTGAAGCTCTGGCTGGCGATTGTGTGCGGATGCGCATGAACTTGGGACGGCCCAGCTGCGCGACGAATCCGGGACGCGATTGTTTCAGGTCCTACGGGGCTGGACTCGGGGTGGTCTGGGGTCAATGGGCCGCCACCGGACGCTGCACTAGAGATTTTAATTGGGGCAGCTGGAGTCATCTTTGATGGGTCAGAAGATGACATTTTTGCACAGAAAAGGTTTTGGAGGTTTTTGGTTTTTTGACGCGTCGATCGACGGAAACTTTGAGACGTGCCATGGATACCGCACATGACACCGGGGTATCCGGCGATAACTGACAACGTTATGTGGACATCGTTGGTTGATTGAAGCAAAACCGGCCCCATCGCCATTTTTTCTACAAGTGTAACTGGAATTCTGCATCTACTCTACCATTGCATGAGGGGCTCAACAAATTCGTACAATCAGTCGTTGACTCCATAGCACTTTTGGTATGTGGGTTGATGCTTTGATGCTTTGGTAATCGACGCACTCCTTTGAGTCAAATGACGCGCTCCTTCTCCTTGACCCAACCATCTTTCGCATCGTCCAATCGTCGCTCTGTTCATCATGCAACCGGCAACAAGGCCCAAATACATCCTACCAAAACTACTCTATGCGCTAAACTATGGTGCGGCTTGCAGCACAACCTTCATACCGCTGTACCTATCAAAGGACTTGAAACTGTCCGACTCGAAAATCGGAATGGTCCTGGCGGTTTCTCCCATAGTGTCGGTCATTGGTAACCCACGTACGTCCCCTGGCCACGTTGATTGCGTTCGTTTCATAAACACTCTGTGGGACAACTATGCAATGAGGCATATATTTTTGGATTGTAACACTTGAATTGAAGTTGCGGCTCCTTGTGTTGTTTCTGTTTTCCAGTGGGAACTGCCATAGCCGACCGCCTTCAAGCGCACAAAATATACCTCATAGTCACGCTCTCTGCAGCCACCGCGGTGACAATGACCATCCTATTACATCCTCCTTTCCCCATATTGCTGATATGGAATGCTCTCGTCGCCCTATTAAAAAACCCATCCTTTCCACTCTTGGACGCCCTGGTACTTGCGCTGCTGCGGAACGACAAGGGTCTGTACGGTCGGCAGCGCCTGTGGGGCTCATTTGCGTGCGCTTTTGCGAGCTCCATGACCGGCGTGCTTGTGGACTGGACGGGGAATTTGGAAGTGATGATATGGCTTCATGTTTTGCTCATGTGCGGGTTCATTTACGGATTACTGTTTCTTCCCGTGAGTTCGACCCGAGAAGATGGAGAAAGGCAACTTGCGAGCGACGATCGATTGATTCCGGATGAGGATGAGGATGAGGAGGAGTCGGTCGGAGGGCGGAATGTCGAGGACGAGGAGCAGCAGCAGCAGCGCGCCGCTGGCAGCACTGACATGGAATGGACAGCGGTTCGAACATCCGAAGACGACGACGACGGCGACTTCACCGCCGCCAACCCACGCTCTTCAGAACCCCTCGTGGCGGCCCCCGGGTCCGCCGGGTCGAGCGACCCTATCCTCCCCGCCTCCACCGCACCCGACATCCCCACCTACGGCGTCACATCCCGCCACCACCGACCCCATCGGACCCCGCCCGCGCCAATCCCCAAAAACATCTTCCAATCCTCTCTCCTCCACCTCCTCACAGACCCGGCTCTCCTGTCCTTCTACGCCGTTGTCCTCACCATGGGCATCTCCGTTTCTGTCGTGGACAAGTACCTCTGGCTTTACCTCTCCAAAAAGCTGGGCGCCACAAATAGTTTCTTGGGAGTGTCGAGGGTGTTTACGGTGGGCATGGAGTTGCCGACGTTTTATTATTCCAAGGAGGTGAGTTGTGGTGAGTGTTCGTTGGTTACGGTGATTGGAAACAGTAACGGTGGGGAATAAAAAACCGCATCGCACCATTTGTTTTTGTATGACAGATCATGAAACGAATCGGTGTGAGCAGCATGCTGATCGTAGCACAAATAATTCTTGTCGTGCGGTTATGCGGATATGGGCTGCTGATGGTCATGTGAGTAAATGAGGTTTCTGTCTTCTCCTAGCCGGTATGCGCGATTAAGCGAGGTGAAAATGTGTGTCTTATGTCGCCTTCAGACGCAGCCCATGGTTCGCACTGCCGAGTGAATCTCTGCACGGTACGCTCCAGCCGTTCCCGCCCACTGGTTAATTGCCATGATTTTGACATCCACGCTTTCACAGGCATTTACTACGGAATAATGTGGGCAGGGGGTAAGTTGAATATATTGGACTTGCATCTCTACAAACGATTATTCAACCCAGTTCAATGTGGTTTATTTGTTTTTTAAACTAGCTGTGCGGTTCGTGGACGATCACGCTCCACCGGCACTGAAGGCTACCGCGCAGGTATTTTCATGACACTTGGGAACAGAAACTTGGTGCGCTTAGTGGCCGGACCCAGACTTAAGCATTGCCATTCACCAGGGTATCCTAGCCGCAGTATACATTTGCTTAGGTGACGCCATCGGATCGCTGTTGGGCGGGTACTGGTCCGACCGGCTCCAGGGAGACATAATACCCGTCTTTTGGTTGTTGGCGGGTGTGAATGCCGCCTGTCTGTTGGTTTTGGGGTGGGTCAAGTGGAAGGAGGATGAGGGGCTACGGCAAGAACAGTCAGTGCGAAGACGGGGTGGGGAGAGTGTGAGGATGATGCAGGCCTTCGAGGACGATGTGTGAAAATGGAGGTTGATTGTAGAAGTGCGCATTATCTGTTGCGATGCATCCCTTTGCGTTTGTACATAGGAAATTTTCATCATGTAAATCTTTCCAATCCACTCATTGTCCAGACCAACAGTAGGGCAAATTCTTTTTTTGGCACCAACACACATTGCACCTCCTAATGCAATTTCCACTTCACTGGCTGTTGCAATCGCTGTCGGTTTCTCGGAACAGAACGGACTCGCCGCCAAAGGGACCCATTGATCATTCCTTAGATTCGGTCGTGGTTTCCAGCTCCGGCATGTCTGTGATAATCGACAAGATTAATATTATGAATGCTGTGAGATGTGATTCCACAATTTGACATTGCTCACCCTCGTCATCGGAATCCTCTTCCCCAGCGGCCTAAAAAAAGGGGAAAGTTTCGAGAAATGAGCAATGATGCAGTGTAGGGTACGTGGCGAACAAACTCGAAGTAGTTACACTTACGGCACCACCAAAGTCGCCACCAAAGTTGCCAAAGTCCATTCCGCCCATTCCACCCATGCCGCCCATTCCACCCATGCCGCCCATGCCGCCCATGCCACCCATGCCACCCATGCCACCCATACCGCCCATACCGCCCATATCGCCCATACCACCCAAGCCTTGGAACTGTGAAAAGTCGATTCCATCGGGCTTAGTCTCCTCATCTTCCTCATCTTCATCCCTCCATTTTGAGAAGTCAGTCTTCAGGAACGTGTGCTTGCCCGATGCCTTCAGCAAACGTGGCCAGTAAGGTTGATCCTTTTCCTTTTTAGCGATCACAAGGACAATGCTGCGGGCAGAAGCGTTCTTCTTTGATTCCTGTCAACGGGAAGGTCGTAAGAATCAGCGATCAGCGTTCAAGGGTTCTTTCACCCGCCTCTCTTCAGCAATGCATCCATCCCCCTTCTCATCACCATCTATGTTCCCTCCAAGCAACCTGACGCCTCGCAGGACACAATGATGACACTCACCTCTGGATCAACCTCCTTGTAAAATTCCATGTCCAGTTTGTACACCTTTCCTCCCGTCTCGCCCTCAAACACCAATCTGTTTGGTTGCAAGTCAATTTTGGGCTCTTTCACATCGGAGATGTTGATTGTGACAAAGAGTTCATTTGTGCGCTGGGCCCAGAGGACTTGGGGGGTGAGAGTTTGCGAGCTGGGGGTTTCCGAAGCAAAGCGGATAGTGAGGTTAGTCAAGCGAAATTCCCGTTCCGCAATCTAGCCACGTACGCAGCCGCCATCATGTTCACAGAGAAGGGGAAGGTTTGCGATCACAAGTGTGTAAAAAGAGATCTGAGAAAGGAATGGAGACGGATGAGACGGACGGAAACCCTTTGGGTCGCGCGAATCTAAAAGTAGCAAGAGCAAAAGGGGACTATTCGTGCAAGAAGCCCACCTGCCCGTTGAGACAGATGTATTCAAGTATAACAATAGATTTGGATGGAAGTTGTTTTGAGCTGCGCTTGAGCGAAGGCGGTGGAAACCAATGCAAAAGCTTCATGAGGTTGTGTAACATGCATGTGGCTTGGATGCATCAGGTAAGCAGTGCTTGCACCCATCGCGCTGCCTCGTCGTCCCCCTTGCCCTGTCCGTGCCAGAGACGGCCTTTCTTGAGAATGTTGCCCAAACCCAACAAATATTTCCGATCAACAAAAATCTGCAACTCAAAAACGGTGCCCTCAAGAAATTCCTCACACCGGAAATCTGCCATCCAAACCTGTAACTCAAATCCCCACTTTGTACCCACCTTTGACCATGCGCTTCTCCATCCTTTCCGCGGGACTCTGTGCATTGGCTGTTTTTTCGGGTCTTGAATCCGTTGAGGCCGCCACTGCTACGGTAAGGCTACTTTCATACAGTGTCGGTCGCCCGGCTGTTCCGTCACATACTGATCGCTACCTCTTAGTTGTACGCCACCAGCAAGGATTGCAGCGGTGAATCCACTAGTATGACCGTGGCGGCGGGCCAGGTGCGGCAGTTTAGCATAAATTCCTAGCTTCCCCTCCCAGCGGGTTTCAAATCATTGCTTGACTCCATATCGCCAAAAATCCTCCAGTGCACCACCTATGCGAGTGTGTACTACAAAGCGGAGGTCGCGAGCGGGAATGTCACCGTGAGCTCTTGCGACTCCAGTAGTTGTACTGGTACTTGCAAAACCCAGTACTCTTGCAAAGATGGCGCCTGTTGCGATTTCAGTATCACCTTCGGCGGCATTACCACTCGTAAGTTAATGCAATTACTAATGCGGAAACTTAGAGGGTCGGTTGAGCTAAAGTTGCCTGATCACTCTATCCTTTGCGTTTTTTTTCATCCGATAGCCATGTCGGTGAGATTGTCATCCTCGGCATTTTCCGTCGCAACACCGTTGACGGTCGCATCGGCGATGATGGTGATTGCTGCCACCGTCTTGACGAACTTGTTCTAAACCGGATTTTGGCGGTTCACTAGTTCATCTACCATATAATTATTGGGGATCTAAAACCGAAGGCTAGAAATGATGGGAAGAGCGGTCTGCAGCATTATAATAACATGAAATGCTCATCCCCAACATGCTTTAACATTGAAAACTGGACTGACAAACGAACGCTCACCTCCACAAAAACGAAGTATCCAACAGTCAGTAGGTATCCAAAGCAACGAATGGGTCGGCAGAAATCAATTCCGGGTGCGAAATCCTGGGCGCCCTGCTTGGGGAAAAACCCTCTTCCCCCTTGCAACTTCATTCGCGTCAACCTCCATTCCATTTCCCCCACTTGATCTCCCCGATCCCCAGTTTCCCACGCAACAGATGAATCTCGTCCCGGCGTCGAAAACAATGTCTCGTCTCCCCTTCACACGCCACATCATCCCAGCCCACGACCCCGCACTCTCCCTTGCCATAAACACATACCGCCCTCCCCTCCACCACCAACGCACCACAACCACAGCACCAAAAACCAGCCTCCTCCTCGCCCACGCAACTGGCCTGCACAAAGAACTGTGGGAACCCGTCATATCCAGATTGTTCAATTCGAGGATCGCCGATCGCATTGATGAGGTCCATGCCTGGGACGCGCGGAACCACGGGGATTCGTCGGCGGAGAGGCGACTTGTCAATGAGGTGGAAGCAGACTCCACAGGCGGAGGAAAAGGAGTACCGAAGAGCAAGCAAAAGAAAGTGAATTGGTGGGATCTGGGACGGGATGCGGTGAAAGTATCAGAGTGGGCGCAGAAACGCGCGGGGAACAACTTGTTGGTGGGTGTCGGGCATTCCATAGGTATGTTGCAAGTTCAGGTCAGATCAGCATCCATTCATGTCTTGATCCTAAACATTGTCTTGCCTCATGAAAGGCGGATGCACGATTTTTATCTCCGAACTCCTCCAACCAACCTTTGCCTCAATGGTCGTCGTCGAACCCATCATCTGGACAGAGGACGAGCTACGAAGAATGAACGGATCCTCCACCGCGGATTTGGACGACCTGTACAGCGAGAGCTTGGTTCGAGGCGCTGCGAGGCGAAAGGATGGGTTTGCATCTAGGTAATTTTCCCAATCAGAATCAACAATGGTCTTGGCGAGACCTGATACCTTGCTGTTTCCAGGGAAGACGCCTACAATTACTTGATCTCAAAACCCTTCTTCTCCGTTTGGCATCCTGAAGCTCTCCAACTGTACTTGGTAAGCTTTCCCGTTCCCCTCACGTCCCCGTTCCAGCCCTACACTGCTCACACCGATGACACTCCAGGACGAAGGCTTCAGACAGACCAAAACCCCAACCGACACCGAACTCCGTCTCAAATGCACTCCGAATCAAGAAGCGGTAAAACCCCCAAACCTCCCACCCCTTTTCACTCACATAATGTGAAACTCACCAACCACAACAAAAAACAGGCCACGTTTGCAGGCGCATCGACATCCCGCCACGTCTACCCACGCCTCCACGAAATCCAACCTCCGGTCAAATTCTTGGTCGGGAAGAAATCGTACATGGCGATGCCGGGATACCACGCGGATGGCCAGACTGATCTGTGCGTGTTCATTCTTATTTGACTTTTTTGAATGAGTTGAAATGAGTGGGGTGTTCACCTTCTATTGATCCATGGCGTGCTATCGTCTTCAGGATAATGCACAAACATTTAGCGTCGAAATGTCGGGACGCACGGTTCGAGTGGATCGATGCGGGACATATGGTTGTGACGGAGAATCCTGATCGTACAGGTGAGTGTCTGGCGTTGGCGAGGATGGGCGGCATTCAACTTTCTAGGAGGTGAATGTTGACTCCGATTTGCAGCGGAAGAGATTGTCGATATGCTGGAATCGACGCTGGCATCAAAACCTATGTCGAAGCTTTAGTGATTTCGGTCACGGACTATGGGTCACGGACTATGGGTTGGATTTGAAGGATATTTAGCATATCGCATTGTAGATTTTCACCACATTACATGGGTTGGATAATGTAGAACATGTGCCTGGTCTTGCGCATTCTTCCATTTTTCATTGAAGGTGCTAGTGTACCGGCCAACAAGCCTTGGCCCGCCCTCGCAATATTTTTGCTTATTTGATCATTCTTGCACTCCTTTTTACAAATTGCCCACGAACCCCTCTGATAAAGATAAATACGCGCGCCGCCCAGCGGCATTTCATTGAACGGGAGCTTCTCTCCAGTGGGTCTCCAGCTCAGTTCGCACTAATAAGTCAGTCTTTCCCTGAATGTACGCTGCGTTCATCTGCTCCACCGGAATTGGGATTCGTGGGTCTTCAGTTACTGGAGGTGGAACGGGTACGCCGGGGTACACTCCCGCGGCACCCATGAATGGACCAGCGCTTGCCGGGCTGGCGGGAAAGCCGGTTGGTGCCGGTCGAAAGTCCGCCGGTTTGGAAATTGCTTGGGACCGACCCCAGGATAGACGCACGCGAGATCCGCCTGAATGAAAGATGGAAAGCCAACAGTCAATAAAGATAACAATGAAAAGTTCTCAAGTCTGTTTATCATCTTTACCAAGGTAAGACCCATGCATTTGATTGATGGCCATTTCCGCACTTTGACGATGAGCAAACTGCACGAATCCGCACCCTTTTCCTGGAGGAACCTTTGTGTAGACAATTTCACCATAGTGGGCGAAAAAGCTGGAACAAAAGATTATCTGCGACTGCTCGACGTCCGGAATCCCCGTTCCCGAAATAAGCTTACTTCCTCAGGTCCTCGTCTGTGATCGGCGCTGTTATACCACCAACGAAGACAGTCGTGTTGTGCGGATCATTAAACGGGTCGTAATCGCTGGGCTGTCCTCCCTGTCCCTGACCACCGTAATAACCTCCCTGTCCCTGCATGGGTGTTTGCATCGGCGCTCCTCCAACCCGGTTCTTTGGCGTGGCGATAGATATGCGCATGGCTCGTGACCCGCACATGACCCCCTGCATTTCGTGGATGGCCCTTTGGGCTTCAGCTTCGTCATAGAATCGAACGAAGCCGTACCCTGTGTACCACGGATGGTTTGCGACGAGCCAACAAAGAGTAGGAGACTTGGATAGGGGAGGACCGCTTACCTCTTGCTTGACCAGTATGGGGATCAGTGACTACTTTTGCGGATTTACAGGACACGTAGGTTCCTTGGAAAAGAGACTTTGGGTGATTCAGTTCAAGCCCAGTGTATTTATCCCAGCATCGCCTCTTCCATTGTCACTCACGAAAAGCATGTAATCCGTCACAGTAGGGTCAAGGTCTCCAACGAAAATGGAATACTCTGGTCCCATGTCCCTAGAAAACAATCATGCCACACTTCAGAACCGTTTCGCCAGCGGCAAGGATTGACTATGCTTCATCCGTACCTGCGATCATTCAGTCCCCCGCCCGAAGCCCAGTTGAGTTTAAACACTCGAGTGGTGCCAGGAATGACTGTCCCGTTCACCGTGTTGAGCGCTTTCATAGCCGCTGCCGTCCCGACAAAGTCTACAAAGCAGTAACCAGCGTTCCCCCTGGATACGACGCCATAGGATGCAATCAGTCACCAGCTACTCGAAGGGCTCCCCTCGAAAGATACTATATCAAGCATACCCAGTAGCTCTGTCCCGGATCATCTTTACATTGACTGTCTCGCCCAAAGAATACCTGGGAATGAAGGGAACGTATCAGCTCTCTGGCAGGATAAGCGATACTTGATCCACCTTGCATGGGAATACTAGTGACGTACCAGAGTTGTTTAATATATGGTTCGTCCATCCACGGCTCGAGATCTCCCATCCACAACGTTGTCTTTTCACCACCAAAGGAACCCAACCCGTCCCCCATGTGACCCTGGTCCCAAGACATGATATGAAACGAAAGGAAGGCTAGCGGAAAGTTTTGAAGTAGGTGATTATCTGTCGGGTGAGGTTATTACCGGACACGGAGACGAGGGATGGGAACTCTGCGACGACGAAGAATGAAGCTTGGGATTAGGGGATTCGATAATTGAGGACTCGATGAATCAAAGCGTCTTGCTGCGCCACTCTCGCGTCCCGGAATGCCGAAAGACCTTTCCCTTGCAGATCTCCTTCACTTCCCACCCCATCATCTTTGAAAAAAATGGCCGCAATCTTCACAAGCTTAGAGCACATTCAAGTGTTTATTTCCAGCCTTTTCTGGCTCCCCGTTGCGGTGCGGGGTATTCTCATTGGGGGCTTTGAATTCCTTTTCGCCCTCGTTGAGACCGTGTCCGGGACGAGACCTTCGCGAGCAGAGTTTGACCGATTCGTTCAAGCCGCACGCGAAAGGGATGCGCGGAATCCGAAAGTGGCTATTGTGACGGGGTCGAACACTGGGATTGGACTGGAGACTGCGAAAGCGCTGGCCTTGGCTGGGTATCACGTCTTCATTGGTATGTTCCGGGCAAGGTCGGCGCGCTCTATTGGTTTGGAGTGCAGGAGATTCCATCTGAATGTGTATTATAGCGTGTCGCTCCCGTGAGAAGGGTGAAAAGGCAGTCGCTGAGACTTTCGCGGCATCTGGAAACGACAAAATCTACTTTATGCCTCTCGATCTGCAAGATCTCACATCCGTACGCAAATTCGTTGATGCCTTCTTGGCGCGGGGATTACCGCTGCACTTGCTGATTAGTAAGTCAAAGAGTGTAATAGCTCATCTCTGGAATTCGCCACTCGAGGCCCGTCATCACATCTGAACTCTCGTGCATTTGATTAGACAATGCAGGGGTAATGGACATTCCATTCGCTCTCGACAACAAAGGCCTAGAATTACAATTCTCCACGAATCATATTGGGCACTACCTCCTCACACGCCTGCTATTGGACAAACTGAAGGAATCTGCACCATCTCGTATTGTGAATCTATCTTCCTGCGCGCACTATGGGGGTATGCCCAATACCAACACTCTAATTACGTTGTGTTGGAAAGCTTATGAGATGTCTGACCTCCGCTTGCAGCTGAAAAGATTGACCGCGACGCACTAACAAGCAAAGAAAAATATTCTTCTATTGGCAACTACTGTATTTCCAAGCTGGCCAACGTCCTCTTCACCATTTCTCTGGCGAAGCGATTGGCAGGAACCGGCGTCACAGGTACTGTACTTTTCCCCTGCACCCATACCCACATCCCTTTTCGCCTGACTCACCCCCTTTCCATTCCAAAGCCAACGCCGTCCACCCCGGCGTGATCCCCACCCTCCTCTACAACGCCAAACCCCACATGCAATTGGGCATCCGGATGCTGCAACCGATCCTTCCTACCGTGAAAGACGGGGCGTACAACACCCTGTTAGCGGCGTTGGACCCGGTGTATGGGGATCAGACGGGAAAGTTTATTGCGCATCAGGCGGTCAGGAATCCCTCTGTGGGGGTGAGTATGGAGGAGGCGGAGAGGTTATGGGAGTACTCGGCGGGGATTGTGGGGTTGGAGGTGTGATATTTTGGTTTCGCTATTTGTTTGGGGGTAGAGGGTCTTTTTTTTTTTTTGGTTAGACTCCTGTGAATAGACAGACGAAAATGGTTTCGGTGTTTCAAGTGCAGACAAAGTCTTTCCATCCGATCCGTTTTCCGTCTCCCTTGTTGTTTCCCACAGAAAAACCGTAATGTTCTTGCTTCGAATGGGACACAAAAAAACCCCCGGTAAACACAGGCCCGCACGCTCAGTTCCTTTCCTTTTCTTTTCCTTTTTTTCGAAAACAGTTTGACGATTTTTATTATTCATTTTTCGCATTAAAGATGTTAATAAGGTATCGATGTATCTACAAGTAATAGGTAAGGGAATAATAGCCCTCTTCTCCCCCTTGCCCACTCGACTCCACCCAACCAGGTTTTCAACAAAACATCAAAGAATCCAATCCAAAACGAAGGGCGATCACGACCGAACTTTTTTGTTTGTTTCTTCAAACCCACACAGCTCGCCGCATGAACCCTCCCTTCGACAGCTTCTTCACCGCAGGTGCCATGGGCCCCGCCGTCGCGCTGTTCGTTGGGGGTGGCGACGGCAAAGGAGACACAGGCGGGGTCAACGGGGGTGCAAACACGCGAGGCGGGGTTGGAGTCCTCGTGTGCCGGGGTCTGGCGGTTGGTGAGGTAGGGCTAAGCGCTGACTGTTGACGCTGGTGTTGCGTGGCCACGCGCGGGTTGATTTGGAGGGATTGGCCGTGAACT
>JADGKA010000874.1:0-13281 GCA_027604605.1 Borealophlyctis nickersoniae
TTTAGTCCATTGTAAACATTACACACCTGTACATGTATACATGTACAGGTGTGTAATGTTTACAATGGACTAAATCACTACCCTGCGCAGTGCCCCTAGTCCACCAAGCCGTGCCTTTCCCCTTCAGTGTATTTAGATAGAGCCTGCATCCCGCTGTTTTAAAAACACGGGGTTTTCTGGGGGGGATCTAGCATCCAGTTCTCCTCTGTTTTATTCTGTATAACTCCCGTCCGTCTGAATATATTTGTTATGTTTGCTTTCAAGTAAAACGATTCTGTTCTGCGCTTCCTCACCTCCATTCAGACGTCGTTCCTGAACCCTCCGTCCACTCCGCTACCGCTACGTCGACTCCGGTGTCAAGTCTGTTCTTGTCGACGTCCTTACCTCTACCAACGACGTTTTCCCGTTTCCCTCCTGAACCCCTGCACAGTACTACCCTGCGCAGCGTTCCTAGGAGTCTTGCTACACTAAATATGATGGGCAAGGAAGAGCACAGAAACTGTATGAGTATATACAGTGCATTGACGAGTGCTTTGAACTCGCAGACTTGGAGCTGAAACAACAGCTTGTTCTCGGAACGTATCGACTCACCGGCGCTGCGCATATGATGATACGGAGTCATCAACAGTTTGCCGCGGCAGCCGACAAAGCAAGGGATCGGGAAGATGTGAAGCGCTTGTTACTCAAGCGCTCTACCACTAAAGAACAACAGCTGTTAGTCAGGCAACAATTGGTCCAGATCAACCAAACTGGAACAGTTACCGACTATACGCACCGCTTCGATATGTTGCTCATGCAACTACCCCAACGGGACACCGAAGAGACGTATGTGACGGTGTATCTGAATGGATTAAAAGACAAAGTGAAAAGAGCGGTGTCAATCAACAGTGATAACTTGAATGACTTGTTGTCATTGAAAAGCGCTGCCCTACGCTACGACCAAGTCATCAAACCTTCCACACCCCGCCAACAACCCAATGCAGGAATCGGCCATACGGTTGCTGGACACTCGGGGAGCGCCTGCGAGGGGTCGAAGGCCTGCCTTGGCCGTTGCCACGGCCACGACTTGCATCGCGAGGGGGAGCTTTCGGACGGGTCTTGCCCGCAAGCTTATCAACTGTGCGCTCAAGAGGGTTTCCTGCGAGGTGCTTTGGGAATCCTCGACGCGTTCGTCCGAAGGGCTGGACATAGCTTCGACACGGCGTTTTTTGCCGCGAGTGTTGTAAGCCGGTGCAGGAGACGGCGCAGCGCTTGGGGGCTTTAGTGTGGGTGTGGGAAGGGAGGGGTTGGGCGCGAATATGAAAGGCTGAGGCCCGTGGGCTGGCGCAAGCGAGATAGGCTGAGTTGGGGGATCCGTGATGGACAAGATAGGGGACGGTACCGTGGAAATGTTGTAGAGAAGGAGAAGGAAAGAGAAAGTGATGAAAGTATAAAGGCAGAGGCTGTTCCTCGCGCGTAAGTAGGGAAAGGACTCCTTGACTACAACAGTGGGATATCACACTATCAGTTGTATATCGTTTTGTGGCAGTGAGAGAAACGCTTCGCTTTCCAAATTGTGGGTCAAATAAGTATCAACGTCCCGCATTTTGACTCTGTGCAGGGAAAAAAAAAACAAATTCTGAGCAATCTACATATGATGCCGGAACCGTGCCTGCACATCAAGCATTGCAAATGAGGTGTTATGTCCGTTTACTATTCAGCGCCAGTTACTGGCCATCCCTCTCGCCTGCCGACAATATCCAGTATTGGCAAAATTGTCGGTTATTTTCGCGGGATGGCACCGTTTGCCATTTTGGTCGTGCGCGGACCCAGCATTGCCAATAGCCGGTTTCCCTCTCTCGTGTTTGCGTTTCTGTAAACTTCGTCAAGGAATACCCCGAGCGCCGTGGGATCACGCCGGAAAGAATAAGAAACAAGAAAGCTGCGCAGCGGGGTTACTGGTCCCGTATTCGGCATTTCGGGCTATTTTTCCTTTTTTTTGTTTTGAGCCCTAAAACACGCTGTTGCTTGCCGCAGTCTGCAGTAAGCAATAGAGCCCTGCGGTACGGTAAGATCCCGAAGATGGAAACTCAAATTCTCTTTGGACTGCGCGCGTCCGTCGGAACCGCAAAAGTATGTCTATTGGAGTACGATGACTCAAACTGCGCGCGTCCGCAAGCGTTCGCTATTACCGCGCGGCTCGGTCAGAACTATATCCATTGGGGCATTGATTTTTTCAACTGCGCGCGTGCTTTAGAATGACACCCATTCGCACTGTGCGCCTGCTTTAGCTCAAACCGCGTCCGTTGAACATAGTCTCTCAGCTTTGAACCACGTCCTCTTGGGGTTCCACGACAATCGCCATCCTGGAACCGTCTTGTATCCGCCCCCCTCGAGACGACCGTCAACCTGTCTGGTCAAGCATAAATGCGGATACATTCAACACTATGAAAGACGCATTTGTGATATTTACAAATTCGAGACGTCTTCGCGAATGCGGGAACTATTGGGGACCATTTTGCCTTTTCTGCTGGTCATTTTGATGCGCAACGGACGGATGATGATGCCTGGCAGGGGGGATGTTCGCGCAACGGCGGACAAGTGTAGCTGTACAAAATTCCAGCCCCACGCATGAAACTTCACTTCCTCAAAATGACAAAAAGATGAATGTTATATTTCCTTGCTGGCTGTGCCTTGGCGCCCAAACGGAAGGACCGTAATTTTACAAGTCGACCTGGCTCTGATGTGGGCTGATGTTAAGAAAGTGCCCGCATTTGGCGACACGCTGGGCAATATAATATATTGGTCTCTCACATGATTTGGAAACCCGTTCCTCATTGTGCCACCCTCGAAAAAGAAGGAGTCTCACTATGATGATCGATACAGGAAGTAAGGGGGGGAACCCAATTTAATGGTCCACAGCTCCTATTTAAATGATCATCTCCCAGCCGAAGGGCCAGTGCGACGAATAAGTCTATTGATTGCGTACCGACCAGCTTCCCGTGACACCGCACGGACCTGTCCAGACATCACTCTCATACTTTTCATTTGACTTTTTGTTTTCGCAGACTTGGTACCCAACGCCATGGCAAGCATGTTGCTTGTCGCCTGTCTTGCCAAACATTGGAAACCCAAGCACGCCAAAAGACCATATTGTAGTCCAATTCATTTCCAGATGTGTTCGACGCAGTGGTAAATTCGGCGTGGTGACCTGCCGTGCGCAGTCACGGGTATTTAGAGTTTTTCGAAGGAGATTTTTCTTTTTTTTCACTTCATTTGGCGCATGACGGGCAAGTACGCTCCACCCCTCGCCAATGGCCCGCAACAAAAAAGGGAACAATCTTTGTTCAGAGCTGGAAAGCAAATTAGAACCGAGCGGTGCGCTCCAGACCTTTCCAAGTTTACACCACCCAGCAGCATGTCCCATCAACGTGAGGTTGTGCCTAAAGACAGTGTATGGCTTCCGGGCCCAAAAGTTAGTCACCACACATTGAATACCACCGAAGTCAGTACCTTCAGGACTTGTAGTTCGCGCATTCGTCTTCCCCCTTTTATTTCCCGGAATTCTGATGCATGTCGTTCGCAAGGGCGAGCATGCCATTGTCAACTACACTTGAAACCGTTGTAGCTATGTACATTACCATTTCAGTGAACACCCCTCTGGCAGACTGGCGCGCTGTCCAGTAACTGGTATTCTCACCTTTATGCACCGTTTTTTTTGACTTGATGCCTGCCGGTCCGCTCCTCCAGGACAGGACAATAAAAAGCATTGAGGCGCAATAGCTCGACCAGGAAGCAATAGACGCTGATGGTTTAGACTGTTTGCCTTGAGTTGTCCATACGTTGCGGTGACCATAAAGGAAAAAACGCTCAATGGCTTGGCGCTCATATGGGGGTCCGCAAGCTTCGAGCGTCCCTCTCTGAATTCCTTGCAGCGATATATCTTTTTTGTTCATCAGATGTTTTTCTCATCGTCTTTCTCGGACTTGGTAGGAAGACGTAGGTACCCGAACCTGCCAGTCACTCGTGGCACCAGGACTGCGGTGAATTCACAACGTGCTGTCCTGCACGGTTCCGCCACGCAATTTGGATTACCGGTTGAGGGGTTTGGTGGAACACAGAGAGTAATCAAGCCCACAGGCATGCCGCTTAGGCGGACAGATGGCTGGACCCACAGCCATATTACATTCATGTCATTGAAACCACGGCTTGGTACCTGCCGTATACCAGAATTCCATGTACGGCGCGATTGATTTGCTGGCGTCAATATCGCTTTTTTCATGGACGGAACTCTGACGTCCAAAATGCTCCTGGCAAACTGCGCTTCTCACCGGCATTACAACCAGGCGATGCGAGGCGAAGCAGCTCGTTGTCGCGACTCTCAAAACCACACCAAAGCATACCAAGCTGCCGGGCCAAACACTTCATCGAGGACTCTTTTTTTTAATTTGTGCCAACCAACAACGAGAAAGTGCCGAAAAAACGATTTCGCGCGCGACTACCCCACAGAACAGTAGAACCTCGTGCGATGACTCTTGCTGTGTAGAAATTGAACACAATGTATGCGAATCAATACAGATACGCTTTGTAACCTCATTTCCATGCATTTATGGGTGAAGTGTGTGGCAAAGCCGGAAGGGGGAGTATCTGGTTTCTACCACTCATCTCCAGCTTACTCAATTCAAGGTGAGCAAGAAAGGGTAAGCGCGAACACACAAGGAAATTGAAGAAAATCACGCCAAGTGCGTGCGCGGCTCGTTCCGTTGTTTACCGAAAACATTTCGGGAAACAGCCCATCGTTGCTCTCTTCTGATTGGCGCGAAGACTGGTCTTTCTTCATTCTGATTTGAATAGCCTTTGCGTCGAGCTCAGTCACACTCCATCGTCTGCACCAGGCGAGGCGACTGGGGTTCCCTGGCAGGGAGTCGCCGTTTTTACGCTATCCTGTTTCTTGGAGCTCCCGTCGTTCGCGTCGTCGACCTCTCGTATCTCTTCTGATTTGGAAACGGGTTGAGCGGCCGGGAGTTTGCGCTTTGTTGAGTCTTGGACATTTGCGTCGATGTTTGTCTTGTTCTGCTGGGCTGGTTGCACTGTCGCCGATTTTGCTTTTTTGAATCTTGTGAATTCCCATGTTCATTATCAACCTCTGTATCCTGTGTTGATTCGTAACGGGCGCGATCGGCTAGTGCGCCTTGCTCCGCATTCATGTCTTATGAGACTTGGAATCGTTAGCGCATTTGGTGCATTGTTCAAAAGCGGGCAGGGTAACAGGAAGCGGCCGAAAAAAAACGGCAACAAAATGAGTACACGCAATGCGATAATAGCCCACAGTGTGTTCTCCACAGAAATTGCATCATCCCCACAACCGCCCCGCAGATTGGGCGTAAGTTGCCGCGGCCCAGCATTTTTGGATACCGTTGCTGCGCACAGCAAAAAATGCGCAATCTTGAAGACAGTAGTAGGTAGGCCCTGGCTCCACTTGTACCATTCCACTTTTGCTGTGAAAGGCGAGTACGCGCTCGTATCATCAAAACCTTAAACCTTGTCCAGTCGTAAACAAACTTCCGCAAATTGGAAAGCCAACTGAAGATGGGAGCCTCAGTGTGGGGCCGTGTGGGCATTGTTCCAACGGGTAATGTAGAAAGAACGGCCCTGAGATATATAGCATGTTTCTTTGCGGTTTAGGAGTCCATCGCAAAAAATGAGAACGAACAGGTCAGACAGTGTGAGATTGGACCGAAATTAAACCGTCCAGCACATCACGCTTCTATGATTTCCGTGAATTCCGGTCTATCCAAGACCACTTTCTTTCTCTTGTTAACTGTATCTTTTTCAGTCCAGCAGTGAACAAGGGAAAAAGTAGGGGAAGGCCGAGGGGAATACCTCGAGAGTCGGAAACATAACCTAAATCCTCGCCCACAGAATATGCCACGCAGTTCGAGATGCGCGGCAGTAGTAAGTGAATGTTGAGAATGTTGAACCATGATTAAGGTGAACGTGCCAATTCCGTCGCCATGTGGGTGCGAACGTACGAACTTGACGTGGGTGCCAATACCGGAAAAAAAAGTTGTATCCCAGCTCGCCTCGAGCACTGCGCAGGACCGGAAGCGGAACCGGTCGCAGGCTAGGTCGGTTCTGTCGCGTCTGCTCCATTGGTAAAAGCAAACGCAGCCATATAACGTGTTCAACCCGCTCCCCGCAAAGGTGCTGGTGAAGGTGAAGTTTGTCTACCATAGCGCCGGAAAGTGAGCAGCAACAAGGGAGTGTGAAGAGGACCGAATACCCAGGTACACGCCCGTGGGATTGGCGTCCAATTTACAATCGCGTCCAAATGCGTAGGACGTAAATATTAGAGGAGCCAACCACTGAACGCCAAGCAAAGACCACAGAATTCGTCATTGGCACTTGATGACACTTGACGCAAATACGATTTTTTTGGGGTCTTGGTTGTACTTTTCCGTCCATCCATGGCAAAAAATGTATCATTTGGTACAGGGGATAGTTATGCGACAGTGTGAATTGAGACGGGCATCACCGGCGCAACAGCATAAGCAGCGAAGTAACGCTCTTGCATTGTGCGACATCGCCGGCTGTGGTTGTTCTATGCCACTGCTGGAGTAGTGATGGGCTCTTTCAAGAACACTACTCCGCAAGTGTGGACAAATGCAGTTTGGTAGTGTGTTTCATGAGGAGTCGCGGGCATGCCAACATTTAGGTCGTCATGACCACATTAGTCTCTCCTTCTTCAGGGTGGACTCTTTCCAACATCTCTTTTAACAAAATATGGGTGAAACCTACCGTTCGGGTTGTTCGACTTGAGGAAGCAACCGTGAGGCACCTTCGAGAAACGGATTCCAACGGGGTTTGCCGGCGTTGGTCACCTTTTTTTGCCCCAACTTTTGCGATCTTACTCTTTGCGCAAGAAAGGCGATTGCAGCGCATAATGACGTATAGGAATACCTCCCGACACAGCAAGGGTATCTCAGCAGTTGTCCAAGTCCGTCGAGTTGACGCCGTAGGAGGTAACCCGCAGCAAAGTACACGGATCAACCCCTCTCTGCAAGATTGGAAAACCGACACCGATGCTTGAAATATATTTTTTGCACCGAGTAAACCTCAACAGGAAGCTCTCATTTTCTGCATTCCAAAGTCAGGATGGACTGTACTTCCAGTTCTGGAACGGGCGAATGGCTCTGCGACTGAATCATCTCCCGAAATTTCCCTTTTTTCCCACCTGGACGTCGGCCGGCCGAAGCTCGCTCGCCTTCCAAATAACGTTTTAACCCTGACTTCGGCCATGGAGGATTGTGAAGTCATTGTAGCAGCGTGGCCAACCGCCAATACCATACAAACAACGCCGTTTTGCAGTGGCCACCGCTGCCTTTCACAGCATTGCCATCCTCCGCTAGGCTCATCCGTTTAAATGGCCGCTCGCAACCAAGATTCCAAAATTGCACTTGAATTGCCAGACAGTTTATGATATGGACCACGCTGTCCTATCCTTGATGTGATCATTTACCACGGACTCATTTTTGTTCGTTTATTTTTCGTTGTCGGCCCACACCGACGAAACAAATACGTCCGGAACATTGTAATGACATTTGGGAATAGCGAATTGCCATCGGTAGTGGGGAAAGGCAAAAAACGGGTATCTTTGCCCTGAATTTTAACTAAACGGTGGGATAATGAAAATTGGCACGCGCGCGCAGCAAAAGCGGCCTACGGTCCAACTGCGCAATTTCTTAAGCTCGTTCGAACGGTTGTGTATGTTTCTCTTACTGCCACAACCAACTTCACGGCGGAGTACAGAACGACTGCGCAGTTTCGAAGTTCACTCGAACCTTTACATCTCTCGCTGCTAAGAACCAAACTTTACGGCGGGGTTTGGGGCCTTCGAGTGCCATCCCAACCCCGAGTGCCGTGACTTGAAGCCCGGAAATCAGTAGCCACCGTTCCATATCTTTCTGGTATGACGTGGGTGCCACACTTCGATATTGTGGTCTACGATGATCCTCGGGTCGCACGTCGTTTTTTTGCCGGTCGCTGGTGGAAAGGTGATTTGCCGCATCCAAAAACACCTACAAAAAAAATAACCTCGTTTTACTCAACCTACTGGCATCCCGTTTGTAGACGACATTGGGACCGCGGCGCCACGCAATCGCAGCAAACTGCAATGCCCAGGCCGATCTTTCCTTAGTTATCCCAATATCCTAGGGCATGCAAGCCAAATCAGACCCAATTGCGCCGTCAACGCGACCTTCCACAAACCCCATTATTTTCTATGACCAGGTAATTAATCTTGGAACACAGTCTTGCTTTGCTTTCAGCCATTCGCATGCGACATACGAACGAAAGCGAATTACTGAGCATTGCAAGGGTTGGATACCCTGAACAGCCACTCTGGGCGAATATCGTGCGTTCTTTTTTTTGGCCTGTGACTTCCCAAAGGTCGGCCGAGCTCAGAGAAAGAACCGTCACCATTTAACCTCGGCCCTCTGGTAGCAGGACGCCCAACGTCGTCAGTGCTATCTAACACCGCGGCACCTGGGTGTATCACAATAGATACCCTAGGCCACAAAAAATACGCATTGAGGACTCATTGTTTTGGTCACCACCGCATGGAAGATGACGGCGCACTATTCGCGTTGTGCTTACCACTTTTTAATAACCCCTGACCACTTTAACTCGCTGAATCGCCTTTCCTGCTCTTCCGTTTACATGGGACGGGTACCAGCGCGGAAAAAAATTCACAAACAATCGTCGAGGAAAAGGGGGAGGAGCGTGACAGCATGATTTGAACCCGAACACGCGGACTAAGACTCGAGCTTTGAGGGAGCGGTCAGTCCCGAGAAGCGAATACCCAAGTGTGTAGAGACGGAAAACGAAATCATGAACTTGATTTGGCTGTAAAGAGTCCAAAGACAACAGAACGGTCGACCCTAGACTTTTAGAACCAAGAGGCTACCACGGCGAAACCTTGATTGAGATGGGGACGCCCGAATCCGCAAAGTGTGCCTTTGTGAATTGAAAACTTGGACGGTTATTGCGCGCGACCGTTCACGTTGTAACCCGCCTCGTTTATGTTATCCCTACCTTTTTTCCGCTGCTCTGCCGTGGATGGGCCGGTACCAACGGCTCGCCGACAGAAAAAAGCAACTCACAGGAATACATCAGATTGTCTGGGCGGCTGAACCATATGGGAACGGTCCATTGGCATGAAGCCGCCTCAAGACGCCACTGCGTACATGGTTCGCACTCAATGTCGTGCAACGCAGAGCCACTCTACCGTGCGGAAAGTTTCACTTTAATGGACACCAGAGCTTGTGCGGGCAAGATTGAAATAAGACCGTTAAGTGGATTTGGCTATGGCAAGTCCCCAAGGCGGAACGGCTCAAAAGTCATAGTGGATTGAGCAGCCGAAGAGATCTACACCCGACTGCCCATACGTCAAAAATCAACAGTTACGCTTTTTTTTTGCTGCTGAGCAAACGCGTACTTGAGTTTTCTGTTGCGCTATGGAGTAAATACTACGAGTGTGTTTTAGGCGTTGCGCAGATGCCCTCGTGGGTGCTTCCAGCCAACCCTTAGCATCAAATGCGGTTTTGAACCACCGGTTTTGAGCATGTCGTGTGGGTTTCACAGCCGCCCGTGCGGGTCCTTCCCTGTTGATTACAGGAACGCTCCTGCCAAGACGTTTTTGTAACCGAAAAGGAAAAAATAGTCATGGCATTTGCTTTGCTTTAGCCTGAGTTGCCTACCCTGAATCTGAATCATACGGGGATAGCACACGAGCAATGTGCGGAAGACGCCAAGTACCACCATATTGCGCTCATCCCAGGTCCTTCTGTCCTTTCCTGGTAGGTCTTACCCGTACACTCCTTCCATTTCATTTCAGACGATGATGTACGTAAGTCAACGTCCGCGAAGGTTAGACTGACGGTTGCGTCGCGTCAATGCGAACATTACCCGGCCATCCGCACGCGCACATTGCCAATCCTCGCATCCGTAAAGTTCGCTGTACCCTTTTTCAGGTTGGCAGCGTGATGGTAGTAGCTTATTACAATGCGAGGCGAGGGTTACAAGCAAAGTTGTTCATGGTTTTCCACTACTGCAATGCTGCGCGGTTCCACCGCTCGGTATCCAGGTTGGATACCGCTTCTAACGAACTTATTCTTCCTTAAGTTTTTTTGGAATGGGGGTGAGTAGTAAGCATAGTCTGGGGGGCAAGCGCGGGAAGAAACGTCTTGAAAAGAGGCAAATCGCTTGTTGTGGAATGGGTAACGTCGGCCGGCCAGTGATATAATGGAGGGCCGCAACCACGAAACTTGATTTGATGATTATCACAGCCAAAAACTCGCCTTATAATTTGCCCACATTTGTTCATGCCTGTCTCCATTTCTGGAGGAAAGAATCGCGTTTCGCAAACCCGGAGCTTGATTCAGTAACGGTTTGAAAGCAAGTTTTGCTTCCGCAGTACGGCAACCTTGTTAGACCGATGTGCCTGATCGGCAAAAGCCCGTCGGGCTGTTTGTTTTACGGTGGAAGCGAAATACTCCCTCCTGCTCAAATTTCGGGCTACAGACTATGTGCCGCCACACTTCAGGGTAAGATTTTCTTCAAGCGCTCTCGTCTTGAAAAACAAAGGAAGTGATCTTCGGCGTATGTGGATACCATCCTGTGGTGTGGATACCATCCTATAAATCATCCGTAGGATATCTATATACGGGTCATATCCCAAGACCCTCTGGAGAGCGCAAACCAATGGGCCACTGGGGTCATGTGGCTTCAGTTGAGACCATTATTGCAGTGAATTGGGCTTGCGCTCTCAGCGTGTCTCATTTAGTGTCGGGCCTGTTCGTTATTTCCAAATTTTGGTTGGGTTTATGTCGTTGGTGTCAGTCCAAAGTGCGGTTCTTAGTGCATATAAACCCATCCGCGTTCGTCACATTGGTAGGTGTTTTGATGTTCGATACGTGAAGGATGCGCGAAGGATGCGCACCGGGCAATCCCAACGCGATTGAGCAGGAAGACGACGAGTCGTTTTGCGGGGTTATGTGGATCCGCCTACCGGACCCGGCGGTTCGGGATCATCGGTGCGTGAGCCGAAGAGCAGGGGATATATGTTACACAGGGAATGAGGGTATTACCCAGGGTGCCGGTACCAGGAAGTGGCGCTGAGTCTGGACTGAGTCCATTTGATCTGCGGTTCTGATTGGTTGCCATGGAAGATCAGCCTCGCGCCTGGCCATGATCTCGCCTGCTGCTTGGGCGACCTGGGCGATCAACTGCTGGACTCGATGCGTCTCGATTGACACTCCCGACACTCTGCGTGGGTTCTCTATGGAGTTCCTGTGGAAAAAAAAATACATATATATATACGAAGGTGAGCAAGACAAAAGTGTGGGAATGAGGGGGACCGGGGGAAAGGAGCGAAGGAAGGGAGGAAAGGAGGAGAAGAAGGAACGGAGGGTCGGAAGAGGATGGGAAGAGTGAAAATCATTAGATATCGGTGGACCACAGTGATGCGCGCCCGGTTGGTGACGGTGGTTGATCATCCATTCTTTCGATTCCCACCGTCAATATCATATCCCCAAATCCTTGGCGTGTGGTTGAGAAGAGAGGCAGGGAGGGACACTGCTATTAGTGTGGCCAGAGACGATGATCAGAGGAGCTGCAGAAGGATCGACATGGCCATCACCCTGCCTGCCTGTCAAAAAGTTCTAATATAATAACTTGCTTCCCGCTTTGTTGCATTTCTGCTTCATCCCGCAAATGTAGGATACAGACAGCTTTAATTCATAGTCAACGACAGTGCACTCCTCCTCCTCCTCCTCCTATCCGTTCAACCCAGTAGTGGCACTCACATCTCAACATTCTTCCAACAACTACGCATTTTGCAAATCCGTCGTCGACATATTCCACATTCCTCATGGACGACGACGACTTGACATTTGTGGATTCGGCACCCGACACTACATCCCTCCTTTCGTTGCTCCCACCCGACCCACTACCGATTCCGCAGCGCTTGCAACACCGCCACCACCCACCATCAACATCATCACCCTCATCGGCACGTTCTTCATCTCGCTCATCATCATCCCACTCATCTTCATCACCTCCACCTACAGCTGCATCCTCGTCGTCATCCTCCTCAGGGATGTCGACAAATAACTCCAGAGACGCGACATCAGCCGTGAACGCTATCGAAACGGGAATGAGATTGGAGGAGGTGTTGAACGGCGCACGAGTGGATGGGTTGATGCCTTCGCACCCACATGCGGATCCATATGATTACCTGACTGCGCAGCCGCATGAGTTGGCACAAAACGGGGATGCGATTGTCAACGGAGATGATTTGATTGATGATGTGGGGGTTGTGCAAGTGCAGCGAGTTTGTCGGTGTCGCAGAAATCTTTCGACGAATGGAGATTTGGGGTCGGCGTTGGGGTTGGAAGAGGATGTCGCTTGTAGTATTGGATGCAATGTCAATGGGGATCCGTGTTACGGGTGAGTCTATGGTCTCTTTCGTTTGAAGGGAAACGGAGTATGTGGGTGACCTTTGTGGTGCATCTTCGCACCTCATTTGCATCACCGCGCTGTTTACGGCGTTCGAGAACTTTGATGCAGTTAATTGCAACCAATGGACCGACTAACACTCACCCCTCTCCACTTCTCTTCGGAAAAGCAGCGCCAACCCAACGTCCTCCGAACAACTTCCCGCCTTCTTGCAACGACCGCAACTCCCATCTCAACTCCCATCTCAACTCTCATCTCAACTCCCACCGCAACCGGCACCCACTCTTGCACTAGAACCCGAAACTTCACCTCAACCCAATTACGAACTGGTCATCCGGCAGCAACCTAATCGCGCGCGGATGAGTGGATTTGGAATTAAAGACCGGTATGCATTAGGACCGTTCTTGTCATAACTGCAGATCGTACTGTGCGGCTTCCTTACGCCTTTCGTTCGTTTGGCGTTTAACAGCCGCCCATTAGATCCACCTCCCATGTGAGTGTCCCTTCCACAGCTAACCTCGCATTTGCCACAGCGGTAAAAAAAGAATTATTGACCTATGATCCTAAAATAAGTGTCCAACTCTTCATCCGTGACGCGCAAGGCATCCGCACATCCCCCGACTACCAACTCGCGACTTGCTTAATTGTCTTGGTGTCACTGTGTGCCGTGTACGTATCTACATTGTTTCTCATGCGTCGCTCGCCCACCAGCAGCCCAACGCCTGCATTGAAACTTCCCTAACACCAAACCTACTTACAGAGACCCAAACGCCCCGTCAGCCACCC
>JADGKA010000875.1:0-13275 GCA_027604605.1 Borealophlyctis nickersoniae
GATATGGAGGGTTTGGATGGGTATCGGTGGTGCGCTTTTGGAGTATATGGTAATATCTAGTGCTGGAAATTGAGCAGGCTATTGTAGGGGGGTTTAGTTTCATTGCGACGACTTCGTAGTTGAGTGCAGCGCATTTTGCACGCGAAATTAATTCGCGAACAACTCTGACGCGCCCCTGACGCCGGTACTTTGATTACCAGGTACCAGAGCTCCGGAAACCCAGCCACTTCGGAAAGTTTCAACCCCCCAAGGTATTCAACTGACTTCGTCTTCTCATCCAACCGCCCCTCTAAAAAACATGGCACGACGCAACAACGGCTGCCAATGTCCCTGGGACCTCCGCCAATCCTTCTCAATCGCCTTCCTCCTTCTCTCCCTCGCCTCCTACTACATCCTCTTTGCCAACTTTATCCGTCCGGACTCGCTACGCATCTTCCTCATCGCGTGGATCTCCCCCGTCTGGTTCGCAATGACTGTGTGCGGGGTATGGCTAATGGTATCCAATCCTGCGGATCCAGCTGTTCCCAAACGCGCAGGGGAAGTGGTGCCGGATGCGGCTTCAGCGTCGTCGGAGGAATCGGGAGCGGTGAGCGAGGGTGGGCTCGTCAAGTACTGTTCTGTGTGTAAAGTGTTTGTGTAGGTATGAGATTTGGAGCATCCCGACAGTACCTACGTTTCTTCTCATGTAATCATGGATATGCGAAGAATTCAACTGAGCCCTTGTTTTCCTTCCGCCCTTCCCCCGTCCTTTCCTCATTTTGCAGAAATGACAGTTCGTTACATTGTAAATATTGTGATAAATGCGTTTTGAGATTGGACCATCATTGTCATTTCGTCAACAATTGCGTGGGAAAAAGAAACTACAAGTATATACCTGGGAGGAAGGTCCCGCGCCCGCGTGTTGCGCGCTCTCGCTCACACCTCCCGTTTCCCCATAATCTCTGTTCAGACTATACATTGCCGTGATGATTCTCGTGTTCATGTACGCCCTCACCGTCGGAGCCATCTCGTTGTACACATTCGCGAGCGGGTTTCAACAGTCGGTGTACTTTACTCGAATTGGTTGGTACTCTTCGCCTGCTACTATGCGGTCCGCCGCAGAACGCTCAATCAACTCGATCATTCACAGAGCAGAAATATGATCTCAGCGGCTCCGCCATCAAAGCAATGTCCGCATTGTCCGCGATTCTATGTGGGTTTTTGATTTGCTTCATAGGGAATCTTTTACACTTGCACATGGTGCTATGTAGGTTGTCTTCCGGTTCCAGAGAAAGGAGGTGCCAAGACGTGCTGATTCAGCTGAATTAACAAGATTTCAAGAAGATGACAACCATCGAGTATTCCAAGTGGCTAAGACATGAGGACGAGCGCCGGCTCGCAGCGCTTGGGCGAGTGGATCAAGAAGGGGTTACCCAGAAGCGGTGGACAAAGTGGTTAAAAGTGAGTCCAGAATCCATGTCGGTAATCGCTCGGTTCTTTCCCCTGAACACATCGGTATCCAGTCTTCCCCGAAAAAGGCCCAGCAACCAGTTGACGCCCAGCAACCAGTTGACATTGAGACTGTGGATGAGATGGATATGGCCACAATGTACTCAACAAATAGACCACCATGAGTGCCGGATGATTTCGCTGGCTCCGTCATACGATCATGATATTTGCATTTCAATTCCCAAGGACTGTCTCGGATTTCGACCAAACTGTGTGGTGAACCCAATCCCAACTAATGCCCTCCGGTAACGAGTCTCTAGTTTTACAGCCAACCCCTGGCAAACCAAGACAGAGGGTATATCAGCAAGTTGTGCGTATGCCCGCAAGTTGTGCGTATGCCCGCCTAACGTTGATGATGCACATTACCTCAGTAAGGCTCAACTTTGCCTTCACGAGTTGCTCCTGTGTTCGAGGAGCGTACTCAAAACCCACAGACACATCAGCTTCGTAGCTGTAAACATTGAAAGTATATCGAGTTGCCATGTTCAGACCTGGGGCTACGGTCGTCGTATACGCGCTGGCGAGGTGACCCATCATCGGATTGGCGAGGAAGGTCACAATCGTCTTTACATCATTCCCGTATGTCCTTTTGTAGCGAGCCCCCACTGAAACTATGATAGTTTGTCAGGATCCACTGTTTTGAGAGGCATCTTGTCACCCATTTACTCACGTCCACCACTGTTTTCTTTTGCCGTGTAGTAGAGTTCGGATCCCGCAGACCAATTAGATCGCCCGAACTTATATAGGCCACTCACTCCGAAAGCGTGGTCATCCGACCCGTAGCTGATCTCCCCACACCACTCTGGGCGAGCATGCTGGAGCTGCAGGTTGATCTGTTGCATGAAGTTCATTGTAAGACGGTCGCATATGCCAAAGGGGCGGGCGCGGCAGACGAGCAAACCCACCTTCGATGTCCGTCCCGATAATGAATCGCCACGCCAAAAACTCACACCAGACGCAACAAAGATAGTTCTTGGGGACATACCCCTGGTATAAAGAGCTTCTAACCGCATATCTTCAAAGATACGACCATACAAAAGAAAGTCCTTTGCTAAAATTGATATGGCGCATTTGAGAATTTGTCGACCAGAGCAAACCGCCGACCACACAAAACAACTCACCAACCTCCGTCTCCAGACAACCGCCCGGTTCCCCGCGTCCCCTTCAAATCCCCTTCAACCCCTTCAACCCCTTCGGCCCATTCGACCCCTTCGTCAACAGCATCGACGGCTTTTTTGCGTGCCGATTGGTCGTGCACGTGGAATTCCGCTCCGCCCCGTACCTCCTCGTCCCTCAACTGCAAGGGAGGCAAGTCCACAGGAATCGAAGAGACTAAAAAGCCTACAGAGCGGACGTTCGGAATGCCTATTGTATAGCAGCCCTTCAACTCTGGCGACACGGACTTTCCCAGGGTCAGGTAAAACCCTTGAGGAATTCGGAAGTCAAGTAGCCCTAAAGAAGGAATTCAGCACAACTGACAAGGATTTCCGGCAATTCTTCAGTTTACGCACGTTTCGTTGCTGCACATATACTTGAAAAATAGCCGTCCTGGTTCCATTTTAGGTGCTCGTAATACCGCAACAGGCAATACTCCATGTAGTCGAGCATTTTGGGCAAGAAGTCATTCGGCGAGACAAAGAATTCAAGCAGCGGCTGGCTGGGTTGGGCTTCTGGGGCTTGATGAATGGCTTGGGCGGGAGCACTGAGGCCAGGAGGACCTGCACCTGGCCATCTTCAACAGTTCGCCATCTCCCATTGACCATTCTCTAAACCTCCCCGCGAATTCCCTGAAGGGTTTATCCAAGATGGCTGCTAGAGGACCAAAGTTCTTCTCCACGACGAAGAAAGGTATCTGTGCTTATGTCACTGTTGGTCGCAAAAGGTTCGCAGCTGCGAACTATAACGTACCTATTCTAACTGTTCTGCCATCTCCGACTGCAGGAGAGAACTTTGAACTGAAGGCGGACCTGAATAGCGAGTACAAAGAAAAGAGGAAGGAGGCCGTCAAGAAAGTCATCGCGAATATGACCATTGGGAAAGATGTCAGCAGTCTTTTCGCGGACGTTGTGAAGAATATGCAAACGGAGGACCTGGAGCTGAAGAAGCTCGTGTACTTGTATCTTATCAACTATGCGAGAACGCAGCCCGAGTTGGTTATTCTGGCAGTGAACACATTTGTTAAGGTGGGCAGCGGCACGAAGCGGGATACGAGTTGGAGGCCGCATCGCGCGTTGAGCTGACCCGTGACTCTTCTACAGGACACGGACGACCCAAACCCGCTCATTCGCGCACTGGCGATACGCACGATGGGTTGCCTTCGTGTTGAAAAGATTTTGGATTACCTTTTGGAGCCGTTGAAGAAGGGTCTTGGCGTAAGGATTGGAAAACGTTCGGAGATTGGGCAGAATCCATGGATGTGGGTTTCACAAATCCATGGCATTTAGGACGAGGATCCCTACGTACGAAAGACCGCCGCGCTCTGTGTTGCAAAATTGTTTGATCTGTCTGCCACGATCGCCATCGAAAATGGGCTGGTGTCCATTCTGCAGGATATGCTTTCGGATAGAAATCCTATGGTGTGGCCACGCATCTTTCCTCGTTGCTCACCGTTTTCTGCGTCCATGGCTGACGGCAAACTCTTTCGGTCAGGTTATTGCCAATGCCGTCGCGGCGCTGGGAGAAATTAGCGAGGCATCCGTTAAGAAGGACATTTTCGTGGTCAATACGGCGATTCTAACAAAACTGCTGGCGGCATTAAACGAATGCACCGAGTATGTGCCTTAGGCGGTGTCTTCAGCGACCAGTGTTGGGAAGCGGTAGCTAATGATTGGCGGGAACTGCAGATGGGGTCAGATTTGCATCCTGAACTCGCTTGCGAAGTATCGGCCAAATGATGCGCGGGAAGCGGCAGACACCGCCGAGCGAGTCCTTCCGCGGCTTCAGCACGCTAATGCGAGTGTGGTGATGTCGGCCGTGAAGGTATAAATCGATTATCATTTGGCGGTCACGTGGCATAGAGCAATGCACTCATCCATGGGGCGCTGTAGGTTTTGATGATTTACCTCAATTACATAAACAATGAGGAACTGTCAAAGCAAATCATCCGAAAGCTGGCTCCTCCACTCGGTACGATTACCAGTCAAAAAATCGCGGCTCTGCCCTCAAACGCTAAAGTTTTTCTTTTTTTAGTGACCCTTCTCTCTTCCGAACCGGAGATACAATATGTGGCTCTGAGGAACATAAATCTTATTTTGCAAAAGCGGCCGGATGTTCTGAGTCAGGAAATGCGAGTGTTCTTCACAAAATACAACGACCCACCTTACGTGAAGCTGGAGAAGCTGGAGGTTATCATCAAGCTATGCTCCGATTCGAATGTGGATCAAGTCTTGTCGGAGCTCCGAGAGTAGGTTGACACCTTTTGTATAATACCATTTTGACCGATCACTAACAAAGTTGTTCTAGGTATGCGAACGAGGTTGATGTTGATTTTGTCCGAAAATCGGTCCGGGCGATTGGCCGCTGCGCTATCAAAATCGAATCTGCGTCGGAAAAGTGCATAAATGTCTTGTTGGATTTGATCAAGACGAAGGTTAATTATGTAGTGCAAGAAGCCATCATTGTCATCAAGGTAAGGGTGCTATTGGTGAGCGTTGAGAACGTCGTTGGCAATGATCTTCACCAATATTTCTTTTTCAATGCAGGATATTTTTAGAAAGTACCCGCATCGTTATGAAGGAATCATTCCAGCGCTTTGTGAAAACTTGGACACGTTAGATGAACCTGAGGCAAAGGCATCTCTTGTTTGGATCATTGGAGAGTATGCGGATCGCATTGAGAACGCTGAGGAATTGCTGGAACATTTCTTGGAGGGCTTCAAGGACGAGAATGCGCTGGTAAGTGGGCGGGGGGTTGCCTTAGTGGGAGAGTCAGGAGAATCGTCGTCATTAACTCTCTGTACAGGTTCAGCTGCATTTAATATCATCATCGGTGAAACTGTTCTTGAAAAAGCCGGGCAGTGCTCAGGAAATTGTTCAGCGGGTGTTGAACACTGCCACGCAGGGTTGCGATAATCCTGATATTCGGGATCGGGCTTACGTTTACTGGAGGTTGCTTTCGTCCAACCCCCAAGCCGCAAAGGTGCGTGGACATATGTTGGCGGTATGGCGGTCTTATTTTGCTGACTTGTTGCATTATGCTACTGGAAGGCGGTTGTACTAGCTGAGAAACCGCCTATCGAGGCAGATAATGCCACTGTCAGTGAATCATTGTTGGATGAGCTCATCCATAATATCTCGTCTTTGGCATCAGTATACCATAAGTCTCCATCATTGCTTGGCGGAGCCACCATTGATATTTCCAAGGTCCGAGAAACGTAAGTGCTCATAGCCATTGTGCTTGCGGATCTGGAAATCCCGAAATGCTCATATTACCGCCAACCAGGACTCTCGAAAATGAAGGGGAAGAGCCGGAGGTTGACGCAAGGAGCGTTGCTGCACAAGTCAGCGCGGCGGTGGGAGGAGGGATTGAGAACCTATTGGATCTTGATTTTGGAGGACCGTCCGACACAGCGGCCTCACCAGCAGGGGGGTCGGCACCACTTACCACACAGAGGAGTGCGATCGATGACTTGCTTGGTTTGGTAGATTCGGAGCCCAGTTCAGGTTCGAGCTTTTCTGGGTTGGGATCATCTGGATTTGGGTTCGGAGGCACTTCATTCAGCGGGGGAAGCGCCAGCGGCGGGTTCGTCTTCCCAAAGGTGCCATTGTTAACGATGGCAAATGCGCAAGGGTTGGATCTTCAGGTACGGGAAGGTTGAGGAAGCAGAGCTTTATCACATAACGCGTCATCGCTCATGTGCCTACAATAATCTGCAGGGTACTTTTGCTCGGAGAAACGGGGAAATATTCATGGATCTGACGTTCGCCAACCGAACGTCAGCACCCATGACGGACTTCGCGATCCAATTCAATGTGAACAGGTACTGCGAACGAACGTCTCATCTGTCTTCAACCATTTCTCATCCGGCTTTTGTTATTCATTTGAAGCTTTGGTGTCACCCCTAAAACGCCTCTGCAAGTACCCTCACCATTGGGCCCCAACCAGACGGCTGACGTGTCCCTCCCGCTAGGCACGTCAGGTGGGGTCCAAAAAATGGAGCCGACAAATTTAATTCAAGTGGCGCTGAAGAACAGCGTTGGAGTGTTCTACTTCCAGACCTTCATTCCTCTCCACATATTGTTTGCCGATGATTCTAGCGTCGTCCCGGCTACATATGGACCGCTCTGGACTGGAGCAGGCGCAACACACCAATTTTCATTGAGCGGACTCACTTTGTCGGATGTTCCGGGAAAATTAAAGAGAAACGGAATATCTGTTGTCCAGCAACCCAATCCATCGGTAATGCCACTTCGCATGCTCCTGCTTTGCAGGCGTGACCCTTGCCTAATTATCTTCACCCCGCCTTGCAGACGTTCCACGTCAGCGCAAAAACCGCCAATGGATCTTTAATTCTCGCTGAAATCACTGTTGCCCCACCAAATGTCAACGTTGTTGCAAAGTCTCAAAGTTCTGACCTGCTTCCATTATTCCAACAGTCGTTGGATGGAATACTACGATCATCAGCTTGATGGATTAAGGAAATGCCTAGATGAAATACATGATTATCTGTTTATCGACTGCTAGTTTTTGTCTAGTGCAGGAGGGTTCGCGGTGCAATTTTCGGACATATAGCATAATGCAACCCAAGGACAAGAACATGGCGATAAAATAATGGGTATTTATTAATTAGAGCGCCTTTTCGAGCATTCTTGTTTCAAGGAAGCGGAATCGGCCCCTTTTGGAGCAGTGATTGAGTTCATGGTTCACACTTTCCGTGCAAACTCGGGACTCTCTACCTTTTCCTTTCTGAAATCTGCTGCTCCACAAGTACGGCTCGTATCCTTTATGTAAGTGCTGCAAAGAAATCCATGGTCTTGTGAGGGCGGCGAAGAAGAGAAACGACCATGCAGTCCGTCGCACTCACGTCCCCAATGTCAACCGACTCGCTAGGATCAAATGATCGTCGCCGATGCGGCTTGAACACTTTCTCCGTCCTTTCAATTGCTCGCTTGGGTATGCTAACCCTGTGCATGTATTTCGGAGTGTCAACAGGAAAGGATCCATCGACCGCCAAAGCAGAAAGCAGATCACTTACTTTACAGGTGGTTCGTCTTCCGCCAGATTCCTTACTTCTGATCCAGCAACAAACGTGACGGCGTCTTGTTGCGAAGTGAATGGGTGCCGCGCGCGTTCAGGAAACAATCGCTCGTTTACCCGAAAGAACCCCATATCTATAATCGTAGCCATTATAATTAGATAGAACATCAGCCGAAACCTCAACATGGTGTCCCCGATTCCTTACCGTAGTACCTGTCATCATATTCCGCGGCTGGGTCAGATTCTTCCGTCTCCTCGTCTCTGTGAATTGATCCCACTAACGGTGGAGGGCTGATCCGCTTGAGACACGGAGCTACGGCGTCCAGAGCAGTTCAAGGGGGATCCGCCTCACTTTTCATAGTCATCATGGAAGAAAATGTCGGGATATAGCTTCCGAAAATTCTGCAAGTCGTCGTAATACGCTTCATCCTGTTCAAGGGCGTCGCGAATCTGTGGACCAAATCTGAACTCGTTGACCTGGTTGCTCTGCATGGTTGTTTACCAGAATATGGGAAGACGTACGCTTTTCTCCTTCCTATCCTTTTCATGCTTCAATGTCAAAGCGGGAGAAAATGGCGGATCGCGATACCGATGACGTCTGGTAGGGGAAGCCGCTGTCCTTTTGGGAGATGGTGAGCGTCTTGTGGGTGATATGCTTGGACGCATCTGTCGCGTGGGTGACGCCGAGAGTTCCCGTCGGGGACTGGCGATGCCTCCCCGCACAGTGCTTCGAATCTTTTGGGTCCAGGCCGCGCTAACCGGCGGTGGGGGTGGGCGCTGGAAAACTAGGACTCAGCCGCCATTTTGTAGGTTTATTTCGAGGTTCCAGCGTCCTTAACCAACCTTCTCTTTTTTCTCCTCCCTCAGCTCTCGCATATCTACAACGGGAGAGGATACGTTATCCACCCCGCCTCTGTCGCGGCTGGCTTCCCATAGTTGGGATATGAGTTTTTGAGTTTCTTCACGCAGGCGGTGGACTTTGAGAAGATCTGGGTCGTCTATGTTGGTTGTTTGCGCCGAGTCTGAAGGCGGTACACGGCGGCCAGCTCCAGAGCGTTGTGGGGATGGGGTTCTGGATGACATTGAGGTGAAGGAAGGAACAAGCAGCGTGTCCAGGTTTCCGGACCTCATTTCATTTCAACCATGGGTATCCGACCAATTTTTTTTGCTCCACCGCAACCCCAACCACAGATGGAATTGCGAGAGGGCAACGTCGAAGAACAGAACGACGCTGTTGAGGCGGGTAGGTGTAAGCTACCACAACGCATTGCTAAAGAGACTATCCACCAGTTGCCCACACCTTTCGTTTTGCCAACCGGCAGCAGGGTCTCCTTTCTCTGACTTCAAAATTGACACTCCACCAGCATCCCTTACAAACGAGCGAGTAGTTTGTCCAAGTTGCAAAAGAAGCCATGTAACTTATTGTTCTCGGTGCTGCATTCCCTTCGATCACACTCCTCCCCGTGTAAACCTTCCTATCCCCGTGGACATGTAAGCCGACGTAGCTTTGCTTCTTTGAAAGACGAACGCCGTTGAAAGCCTGTAGTATGTAGCTATCGACACCCGCAAGAAGTCGAAGGAAAAACAACCTCAGTTCACGCAAAATTGGTTGCTCCCGATACAGTCACCATATCAGTGAAGCATTTCGCAAAGCGGCCGGAGGACTTGAAAGCGGTTGATTATGAGAATCCTGAACGAATTTTGTTGCTCTTCCCGTCTGAGGTACCCGGCCATATGTGTGTCGATGTGCTTGGAAGAGCCCTTCATTTCCACTTATTTGGTACATTGACAGAAAGCAGTGCCTTTGGAAAAAATTGATCGATCATCATTTGACCGGTTGATTGTGTTGGATGGGACGTGGCGACAAGCGAAATCCATGACGAAAGCATTGGGAGGTCACCGTTTCAAACACGTCAAAATCCAAAGCCAAAAGACGCTATTCTGGAGGTACCAACCATTCGACGAGTACCATCTGTCCACCATTGAAGCCTTCTACTGGTTCTTCCGAGACTTTCACGCGGCATATGAACCATCAGTTCCCTATGACGGTCGATATGACAATCTGCTGTTCTATTTCAAGCAACAATACGAACTCATACAGTCTGTCTATCAAAATTCGGGACGGTCATTCACGGGCAAAAAATTGGACGCCGATGTGTATATCAGGAGGAAGAAGGAGAAGGGAGCAGAGGGGGGGGACGAGGTGGAAGAAGAGAGGGGAAGCAGCCTTCGACAATAATAGAAAATACTCAAACCTCAATAATTAACGCGGCATAGTTGTTTCGGTGTGCGGGGGTGGTTTAATGGATTGCAAAGCCAAAAAGAAATGATGAGATAACCTTCACAAAACACAAAACGCCACTTACCTGCGGGGCGGAGTTTGAGCACTGAATCTGTGGGTGTGAGTGAAAGAATTAGCAACCGCAAGAACCAAGTCAGTGTCAACGTTGCGCAAGAATCTTCGAATATTCTTTCAGCAAATCAACGGCCGGGGTTAGAATCCCAACACAGGTACAATTTGATGCAAATAGCCATCCAACGTCCTCAATCGGCTGGTAAATGCCTTTTCGTCAACGACTCGCACAAGCATAAACCCTTTCTTCCTCCATGATAAACATGGTAGAACTCCCTCAAATAACATTCTGAATCTCCTTAACCTCCAGATCCGCCCAAGGATCTTCCACAAAGGATTTCTTGTAAAATGCCTCGACACCGTTTTCGTCTATCACACCCTCGCCCCGTCCTGATCTTCCTTTCCCATCATCATGTCCACGGGAGCCTCCCTTGGAGGTCCCGGACCGAGGGTCATGATCATCGATTCTGCGACGCTATAATTCCATAGCACTTTGAGTCAGATACGGACTCCCTTACAGGGGCAAGCCTTTCTTGGCCGCTCTTTGGACCAAACCCCTCCCAATAAACCCAATTCAGAGGTGGTATCCTTGGCATACACACCAGTTGGCTCACCTTCATGGCCCCATGATGATCTCTGTCACGTTCTCTTTTATCGTAGGCCCGTCCATGTCCTCCACGATATCCTCCACGGCCTCCACGAGCGCCATAGGCATCACGACGATCATAACGATCGACTGGACCACCATATCCGCCACGGTAGCGACGATCATCTGAATATCCACCACCTCCCCGACCTCGGTAACCGCCGCTGGAGCCGCCACGGAATCCACGGTCATCGAAGTCATGTCCTCCATAACCTATCCGATCACCGCGATATCCACCCCGGCCTCCACGGTCTCCTCCAAACCCACCACGGAGTCTATCACCCACGAACGGGCGATGTTCGCCAAATCCAGCCCTTCCACGATCGCTTGCGGGCCCCCGGAAACCCCCACGGCCACCTCGAAGATCACCACCCCTCATGTCTTCACTCATGTCGGGAGGGTATCGTCCTTCATCCGGTCGACGACCGCCAAAGTCACTGCGCTCTCCACCCCTGCCTCCTCTGGCACCTCCTCTTCCTCTACCACCACCTCTGAAACTTCCCTGTGAGTTTGGACTTTGCGGAGGAGGTGGGCGAAAAGAGGCACTGTCCTGCGGAGTTCCCGGTCGAGTTTGCGAAGCGCCATACGTTCCGGGTTGAGCGGCCTGACCGTAACTAGTTGGCTGTTGGTAGCCTGCGTGCGTCGGGGCGGGAGAAGCTGAAGGAGTCTGTCCAGCAGCCGGAACCGCTGCAGTGGCATACTGTTGCTGTTGCTGTTGTTGCTGCTGCTGCGGTTGGTAGACCATTTGCTGCTGCTGATACTGTTGGTATTGACCGGCATACGCCTGTTGTGCTGCATGGGCAGGTGCTCCTTGATACATTGTTGCAGCCGCCGCGGGGTATTGATATTGACCGGCTGCTTGTTGGTACCCTGCCCATTGCGTCTGTTGTTGTCCGTAAGCAGCGGTTTGCATGTATTGCGCGGGTTGTTGTGCGTAGTATTGTTGTTGAGCAGCGGGCAAAGCACTTCCGGTCGGGGCAGCATTCCCTTGATAAGCTTGCTGGTTGTATGCTGCCTGAATTGCCTGCGCTCCATAGGCCTGAGCATAGCCGCCGGCGGCCCCTTGGGCGGGGGTCTGAGGGTAATAACTCATTCGTAGGTTGCGTTGTGAACGGATTCGACGATGGGTGTTGCGGGTTGGGAGGGAAAAAACAAAATGGTCTCGGCCGGATTGGGATTTCATCGACCTCCCCTTAAACTCAGTGTGATACAAAGACTGCGCCACAATTTTTTGGACTTCAAATCCGACGTACTTAGTTACAATCCAAACATTCGCAAATGGTGGGTTGGGTGGATAGCAGGAGGGTCAGGGGCACATATGGGCGATACTGTGGCTGTATTTTTATGATTGTAAACACAAGGCCCATCCCAATACTTGAAAGCGTTGACGGAAAATCCGGGAAGCTTCGGCTCGACTTTGTTGAAATCAAAGTACGCGTCGTAAAAGTCCATGCAAAAAATGTGGTCAGGCGAGAGAGTGAGAGAGGAGCTCGAGGATGGGCTCACGTTGTTCAAAGCTAGACTAAGTCCGCAACTCTGGAGCCAGAAAACTTCAAGAGACACCAGACTGCTCCAGGAAAACGTGCCTTTATGCCTCCAGGTGCTGAAGAAGCTGGATTGAGGTACAGAGGGGTATGCATTCAGGTCCTTTGTGGACTAAGCTGCCGGCCGTTCTGGATGCAAGCGTCAGGCCATTGTGGACAAAGAACCCGCGAGGTCTGCTCCAACGAAGTTCTGGGTCAAGGACTGACTGGTTCTGCGTCATTGGTGACACAATGCTGGTTCCAGCTAGCACCGAAAATGTGAATCCAGTCACCGACTGGAACGGGCGTGTAAAAGGATGCCACTCAAATTCTGACACGGCTGGAACGCTGATGGAGACCCATTGTCCCGGCGCTGCGTGGAGATCGCATGGGACATTTTCGGAGCTTTGGGACTTTGGGGTATCCAATTAAGGAATTTGTGCGATTGATTGAAATAGTTGCCCCACATTGGATACCCAATGCGATTTTATTTGCCACAATTGATTGCCACAGACAGCGGTGTCACTTACAAAATATTATAATATGGTTAATATGGCACATTGCCGAGATGCTCTGATAGGGACTCCTTGTTGGATTTGCCATTGCATGTGGGTGGCCGCACGAGAATGAAATGACGCATGTCAGAATGCAAAAAAAAATCGGTCCCTCAAATCTCCAGAGGATGCAAAAGAAATCCCTCCCTCCCCTCCAATCTCCAGAGTATCATTGTCCTGAATAGAGCCATTAAAATCCTCAAATCGTCCTAAACTACCACTCGCAACAACCAAATCCACGACTGTAGTATAACGCGTCGAGCGCATCATTGTCGCCGACCGGGCGGTTGTGGTGGTCTAGGACAACCTCTCGACGGCGTCCAATCCTTGCTGCTATAAATAGTTGACCCCCCACCCTACACCCGTACTCTCGGTAAGGTGAGCAAACCGCTGTCTGACCGCTGGAGGGGTGATGGACGAGGGTGGGAGAAGTAGTGGCACAAAGGGACTGTATGGGCGCAAAACAAAAGACTGATTCTATCTGCAGCTTTCCGTACCTGACCCACCCTCCATGCC
>JADGKA010000876.1:0-13268 GCA_027604605.1 Borealophlyctis nickersoniae
CCCACCCCGACCACCTGCCCCGCCTCCAACGGCTTCCCCTCCACACCCACCAACGGCGTAGCGACCCAACCGTGTCCCGCCGGGCAGGTCACAGGCTCGCAAACCGCCATGTGCAAAGCGGGCGGGGTGTGGGGTCCCACCGACCTGACGGGGTGTCAAGGACGTAAGTTGTGTTTGCAGTTTTGCAGTTTGAGGCGGGTCAAAATAACGGTGTTTTTTGTGTGGTGTAGCGTGCAGTCTTCAGTACACAGTGCGGAGTTCGGATACGTGTTCTTCGATGTAAGGGTTGAAGAAACGTTTACTTTCTCTTTAACGAAAAAAAAGTTAGCCGTTACTGTACACTCTAACGTGCGCGTTTGGCGTTTTGTCTACACAAATAGCGCAACCTCGCAGGGCCTGACGGACTACCACCAACTCGACTCCCTCAACATTGGCGTCCACTGCGATAGCACCGCGTTGCAAGTCGGGCAAGTGGTGTGCGTGCAACCGTGTTTGAGCGTGTACAGTGTGAAATCCGGCGATGGGTGTTACTCCATTGCGCAGGTATGTTGTCGGTGGTATTTTATTGTCCCAGGTGCGATGAGCTGATTGAACCACCGTTTCCCCTAACCCCACGCAATGGATGTACATGCAGGCCGCGCAGTTGAGCGATTACCATGTGATCGACACGATGAACCCCGGTGTCAAGTGCGATTCGACGCCGTTGAGAATCGGACAAGCTGTGTGCTTGAAGGTAAACGAACTGAAACGCAGTGCGGGGAATGCTGCTGGGATGTATGCGTGAGAAGTCGAAATCTATAACCTGCGTTTTTTTTTTGCTCCGTTTGCGGAAACAGAAATGTACAAAGTACGACAAAGTTCGCAGCGGCGAAGGGTGCTATGGTAAAATTCGAGAGATGGTTTTTTGCCTTTTTTCACACCAGTAATACGCTTTTGCCATCTGTATCAAGTCCTAAACCCGGCGCTCTATTTTGCAGATTTCGCCAAACGCAACGGACTTGCGGATTACAAAATCCTGGATACCCTGAACCCAGGGTTGAAGTGCGATGTGAAGGGACCAGAGTTAGGGCAATCTCTTTGTGTTGCGTCGATGGGCAAGAAATAGAGTAAACGGAGGCGAGACGGAACGGTCGCTTTCTATGTTTTGGGCCAGTAGGGCTCGTTTCGAATATCTCATGAATAGACGTTTGATTCTTAGAATCCGTTTGCCATCGTGTGGATACGAGCTAACAACTATCTAAAAGGCCCGGCTATATCATTTGACCGCCATCGCTCTCCACTCCGCCCTTTTACTACATCCCGGTAATGCTGGCTATGCGATCTTGGTGTCCGCGCTGCGCAAACAATCCCAACCCGACCGAAACCCGAAAATATCTCCTTCTTATTTTGCCCGACGGTCCACTCTGCAATTTCGTTCGACGTCGTCCACATTTGCGTAAAAAATATATCGAGGATGAGTACGATGCTGAGCCAGACGTTAGCTGAACAAACAGCCACAGAACGCTGAAATGTGGGACACTTTGCGAAAGGGCGGTGCGGCAGGACAACAAGAACGGCCCACCGAAAAAAACACACACAGGAAGCGCTCAAAATTGTCTGGTGCCGTTCCCCAGACCCTCTTCTTGAAGGACGGCGGGTTTCTCCTGTATGTTGCGTGCGTCAATAGTCGTACCGGCACATTTGAGAATGAAACTATCAGCACAGCCCAAGATGCTTTCAGCCAGCCAAAACAGGTTCATCCAGCGCGTTTCTCCGTATGATCCCCACGTACACACAGACACGTGGTTACAAGTATCGAGTGAGAGTCGCTAGCTTTTTTCTTTTTTGCACCAACACCAACCGGCGCCGCAATGGACGGCAAGAACAAACACACCTGTCCTTTTGAAATCTGACAACGGACAATGAAAGTACGACTGAACGACTTGATCAACTGCCGAGATAAGAATGTTCCGGGAAAAAAACCGTCATCATTTCTCAGAAAAGAGCGGGAACTGGCATTGAGACTCTCCCTAGTTTTGATTGCTTCGCGCCAACACTAACCGGGCACCTTAATAGAGGGTGAAAACAAACACTCTAATATTTTTGAGGTCTGACGGGGGACAAAGAAGGTACTGGTAGCGACTCATTCCACGTGGGGTGGAAAAACGTCCATAGATACACCGCATATACAATATGAAAGAGCCGAAACTCCAGTTGGCGCTCTCCCCATTGTCTTCCAATTCCACCAGCTGCTTCTCATTTTCGGAAAATTTTCATTTTTGGAAAAAACATAAAGTGTACCAACAGTCGACCCTTCAAAGATGAGTGTGACAGGAGGGTTGTAAAGTGCGGCGGACAAAAAAAAACCACTTCTGCGGGATCGTGAAGAAGGGTCGAACATAGATTCAACGTCCCAGACCCCCGCTCGACTGAATCCTCTTCCGCAGCGACGGTCAGGGTTGGTATGGATATAAGAAGTGAGATGAAGACAGTACCTGCCATTAGGCCCTTCGAGCCTCGCGGACGTCAGACGCCGAAGAAAAAATACCCCCTTGTTTGACCGAAGAGGGGTCGATGCTAGATTAAACATCCCCAGACCGCCACTCCACTGCATGTCCTCTTCCGCACGACGCAGAAAGTGAGAAGAAGACAGTATCTGCAATATCAAGAAGGACGTTGTATCGCGTACACCACCTTTGCCAGACAGACCTATACGAACTTGGTTTCCGATATCTGAGGCCCTTGCGCGTCGGGCGCCAGGTTTCCATTTATCCAAAATATTAGAGACGGCTGCGGGACAGACTTTTATTCTACTCTGGTTTCCACATAACGGGCTTCTACGTAACTGTCCTCTGTTCAAACAGGCGACCCGTTCAGGCCACGAGAAAAACAGGATGATGGCGAAACAAATGAGAGCAACTAGTGGGCGGTATAGCCAAGTCCCATTTGTTTCACTGTTACAATACCAGACCATCCAAACAAAAAAGAGCCAAGGTATCGCTGGGTATCTACATAACTACTTTGTAGCCTGTCTACACCACCTACACTCCTCCTTGTGCTTCAAATTCATCGCCCGTATCTCCGCATTTTTTCGGATATTATCCTTAAAGTACCATTTCCGCAACTGGTTGAACCCCCAAAAATACTTCAGAACCCGCTCCATCTTTTCTTCCTTCCTATCCAATCTCCGCTCCTCTTGATGCCACTCTACGTGCTTGACGATCACTGGGGTCCAGTCCTCCCACAGTTCCCTTGTCTACCCATTGGTCGAAGGGGTCTAACGCATATGGTAGGGGTTGATCTTTGTCCAATGAGTCGCCGAGTGGCGCCTCTGGCGCCTAACAACGACAAGATTAATCACATCATTTTCCAACCGAATCGATGAAGCTGGGACCCCGTTATCAACCAGATTCTTATGGGTGTGTTTGTCTTCCGCCATGACAGTGTATCCGCGTGTAAGAAGGTTCTGGGCAACGTAGGCGGCCTTCGGACCGTCCTCAAGTCTGTCGGCCCTTAAAACAATGTCCCGGATTTTCGGCTTGGAGAGGAGGTAAGTGAGAAGCTGTTCGACAATTTCAGGGCCAGTACTCCCAAGTTCATGAACGTTTCCGATCGACGCTACGGTGTCATCGGAAGCCGATCGATGAACGGGAGCGGCCTGCGCAACGGTGTCGGTGCTGTTGGTTTCGCTGACGCTGTTGGTGTTGTTGGTTTCGCTGCCGGTGTTGGTGTTGTTGGTTTCGCCGCCGATGGTAGACATTGTGTTGTTTTCGCCACTGACGGTAGACATTGTGTTGGGTATTTTCAAGTAGTTGTAGTGAAAAATGCAAACCAGGCTGCGGTTTTATAGTCGAAAATTGTGGGTGAGGCAGTATTCACACCCGAACGCGAGGAATTTCAAATGATGAGCGTTTTTCTCTTCTCGAAGGATACGCGTCTTCTCGAAAGTCGCGCGATGTTTGGTCTCGACCGGTGTTTTTAGGTTTGGCCAGCCCGCACAACATTAAAATGGCATCTCTCGACGCGGCTGAGATATTTGCCCTCCAACCCGACAAGTCCAAAACCTATCAAAATCATCTCTACCATATGGCCCGATACACCGGTTGGAGGCGGATGTTTGTGGCGGTTTAGCGTACTCCCCGCTCGAAGTGAACGACAAACCATAAGTGGTCGGAACTTTTTTGCGTCTTTGGCAGCTCTTGAGCGTCTCATGTAAATACGCCGGGAAGCGAAGGCTGAAACGGCGACCTGCCGCACCTTATGGTGGTGTCAGACGTGGACCCTTTCAGAGTAGGAACTTTGTGGTTGATGTTTGGTTCTTGGGCGCCCAGACTTCCAACATATAGTTCGCTTGTAGGATGGTATTTTTGTTTTTGTGGTTGGTGAATAGGTTCAAAAGGCCTGCAAAATCCTGTCGAGTGCCAATAGCTTTTGCAAGGCGGATGATTCACTGCGCTCGCAGAAACAGACGGAGGAAGCGATTCGCAACAACAACTAAAGGGAACTACGTGAAATTCTCTGATATCCGTGTGGGGTAATATTCAAATGGGATTGCCGGGGTCTTTCGGAAATCGACCGATGCATTTATAGTGCGGAAAAGGCAGAGAGAAAATACACCAACAAAAAACCGAACCGACATCTTTGGAAATGCCGTGGTTCTTTGCATAACGTACTGTATGAGGTTTCGGGTGGGAGAAACCATTGCGCAGCTAGGTATCCGAAAACGGCACTCTTTATGGCTTCGAACCTGGGTACACTTCACGTTTTGCCCACGTCTGCGAAAAAACCACACTACGCAGTCGTGTTGTATCCGTGTTCTTCCAGGCGTGGGATGCAAGTGCCGATGCCTCAGATCTTGCGCCCTCTCGTCAAAGCTTACCTAGACGCCCTATATACGGTCAACCAAGATAGCCCACAAGTGTTTTGGCGCCCCTCCCGACCCCAGAGATGAAAGCGCAAGGCGCGTTTCATTTCACTCTCACCGCATTGTGTAGGTGTCAAAAGATGCGGGCAATACGAATACTGGACTATGTTCCGGCAAATTCCCACCCGCTACGCTTATTGGCTTCAAAATTTGCACTTACTTGCCTTAAGAAGTCTGCATATTTACGACCTATGGTCCCCGAGCGCCGCACCGCACTGAATAAGACTTTGACAACATCTTACAATATGGAGTGCGGTGGCCATTTGCGCAGCCCAGAATGCGGGTATCCAGAAGTCTCAGGGTCTCTTTCTGCTTGGTAGGACTCTGCGAATTTTCTGCATTAAACCTGGTCTTCCGGGACATTTTATGGGTTTCGACTGCGCCAAAAAAAGGAAAGAGAATGCCTGTACAATTCCACATACAACACGAACCCGAGGTTGTCCGAAGTCTTTGCGCACCTGCCGGTATCCGAAGGGTTGCTATTACTCTGGATCCCTTGGCATCTGGAATTGTAAGAAGCCGTGACAGTGTCGGTGGAAGTGGATCGATGAACGAGGGCGGCTGGCTCCCTCTGCGCATTGTGGCGGTAGTATTGCTGCGACTAGTTTTGCTGGCAATGGTGGACATGTTGGACGGTTACTTTAAAGTGGTTAGTGATAAACGGGCGGAGCGGTTTTAATGGTCTTGTTGGTGACCACGCCAAGAGTCCAAACGACACGGCCGAGCGACATCTTTTCCGACGCCGTGCCACGTCGAGCGATTGTTTGAACGTTCACGTTCGTCGGTTGACCCATAGGATTCGCTGGATTCGCCTGTGTTTGTACCAGTTTCAATTCCGCACTCGAGGGCAGAACATTGTAGTATGCCGCATCCGGCCTCCATGCTCTAAGTCTCCCAGCTCTCACAATTTGGGTTCTTTCTGGCTGTACCGTGATAAACGCTTGTCAAAACGGAAAATCGCAGTGAGCCACAAAACGGAGGGAAGAAAAGTTGCTCGCGTGGCATATACAGCGTTGGACTTTGGTCGTCTCTGCTAGTTTTACACTATGGCCGCTGTTCAATCGAGCCAGTGCCCGCGCAGGTCCAAATTTGAGGAGCTGATGCCCATATTGCGACGGTAAATACACCCATTCTACCCATCTTGTTTTCTTATCGGAGGGAGGAAGAACCACGGTGTTCAGAGCGCTGATTCTTTGCGCAGCACCGTCGTGGATATCCGAAACCGCTCTGTCCATGTGTTTGTCAACTGGGGTACTTGCCTCCGTCCTTGTTCCGATTTTTTTTCTGGAGTGGGAATGCCGTTGCAGCAAACCCAACTGGAATACCGTGGTTACCATCAAAGGATGTGATCCATTCGAGTTGATACGCGAATGCCAAACATCGTATCGCAGAGCGAGGAAGCCACCTTTCGGTTCGGGCAACTTACTTAGAGTTTTTTTGCTGCTGCAATGTTCTTCGTTGCATGGCCGTGGTAAGAGAGCTCTCGTCACATGATTTTGCTATTATCAATGAAGTCTAACCTGGCTACGTCTGGGCATATCTCCCCACGCCATGAAACTGAAGTGACTGATTTCATCCGACCTGGGCAGTCGGAAAGGAGGGCGCACGGTCCTTCCCTCCCGCCTCCGCATAAACACCCGCTGCGTTCTTTTTTCCTTTTCGCATCGGGCAGACCGTTGGTGGCTCGTCCAATGTCCGCCCTACATTTGCTCTCGTATTCAACAACACGAACTTCAAAGTTGTATTGGAAGGGTGGAAGAGTTTTGGGTGTTGAAACTTGACTATGAAGCTCTGAACGTTAAGCACAATCGTTCCTGACTCGGCTTGGTCGGCGACTATAGAGTATGCATATCCTTTTTTCTGCTGTCAAAACAACCGAGCCTGGCAGACACAAAAGTACAGAGAAAAATGGCGGGCACATAGGGAATGGTTCTTCCTCAATACCACGTTTGAATGCGGGTCCCAACATATGTTCCATGATACCGAACCCAATACGACAAGCGCGGTTTCTTTAGGTGCCAGACGCGGTACAGAGCGACGGGTACCACTTTGTCGTACTGAGAGTTGCCAGAGTTTTTTTGCACCCGACCGTCGCAAACGCTGCCGCGCCTTCAACATTCATAATTCACTCCTACTGCATTGCGGTTGGTTACAAATGTGTTGCAAAGAGGGCCTTCCAGCTTCCAATACCCGTTTTACATAGGCGCAAGACCAGTTTTTTTTCAAGCGATGGGAAGTTTTGTGACTGTTGCTGCGTTGGCGGAGGTTTACTACATTTGGACCGGCTGGTGTGCGTTTCGTACTGATTTAGTGAAGGCGCAGAAAATGGTTTCCCCGTTCTCAATGAACCGGACCTGGTGGATGAGCCCTTTTGGTCTCATTTTTTTTGGTGCGCGTTTCCTTAGATGCGGTAACTCTGACGAGGTGGGAAGTACAGTAGCAACAGCGCGATCTAACGTTTCGTTGCTTCATTGGTTAGTGAAGGGCAGTATGCAGACAACTGGTTTTTCTAATTCGTCCCGTCGAGGTTCATTGGTGAAGGCACCTCTACATCATGACTACTGAAGCATCCCCAGTATGCGCGAGTGTGTCAGGATATCACCCTGATCCATATTTCCTACAATACACTAGCGTCTTTTTCTTTTTTGTGTTGTTTTTCCTGGTCTAACGAACGTTCGGTGTGTGTGTGTGCGCAGGAATTCATTTCCGGCGCTTTGGCGCAGCACTCCAAGCAGTGAGAACGCGTTTCCCCATTTCCAACCAGACAGTTTTGGGTGACGCCCCAGAAGGATTAGGGGTGGCCGGGAGACGCATCTTGTGTCCCAAATCACCATGGATGCTCATGAGGTCACCGTGTGTATTTTTTTAGGAGGACACAGTCGAGTTCCGTCGAAAAGCAGCTTTGCACCAGAACGTCGGATGGTGGATACAACAAAAGGAGGGTGGAATGACTCGCAAAGCACGTTTTACGAAGGTGCTTCACGGTTCTAGATCGAAATTGAGTATCGCACTGGCTTTTGGATGGAAGGTACCCCCTCCTTCTTAGAGGGTGTTCAGGTGCGACATACAGACTTCAACTTGGCTCTACATCTTCTTAAGCACATATTGTTTTTTCCGCCAGAAACTGATATTTCAAAAATATACTATACTCTGATGTATACCGCCATATGCCCATACCTCGCCCTAGTCCCAACCGTCCTCCCGCAATCTATCTATCTATCTCTCACCTATTCCACATTAGGCGTAAGAACAACACCCCTTGCCGCACCACCGCCATCCCGTCCCCTCTCCAAAGCCGTCCTCCACTCGTCCAAACCATACGTCTCATATTCCATATCCTCAAGCGGGATCCTCCCACTCTCAATGAGCCTAATCATCTTGGCCGGCGCGTCCCTCTCGTACATGTACACGCCATGGACAGTAAGGTTCCGCATTGCGATGACGCCGTAGGGGATTGTAACGTCATCGCTGATGCCGCCCATGAACGCGACACGGCCGTAAGTTTTCATGGATTGGAGGCAAGCTTTTAGGTGCTTGGACATGTCGGGGCCGGGAAGGGGTGGGGAGAGATCGAGGAAGCATTCGGCGCCTTCACCGCGCGGGGTTGCACCGCGGATGGTTTTGGTGTCTGTTGCGACGTCGCCCGTGATGACGGCGCTGGAGACGCGGTCGGTGCCGTATTTGGCGGTGAGGGGTGCAAGAGTTGCGGCGTTGCGACCGACGGCGACGACGCGGCCGGCGCCCAGTGCCAGGGCGAGATCGACCGCGGCACGGCCAAAGTGGCCTGATGCAAAACAGATTATGATGGTTTCACCGGGGAGGAGATTCATGCGGCAGAAACCGCCGTAGGGGACGAGAAGGGGGTTGATCCATGAAAGAGCAGCCGGGGAGTAACCTATTTTTGATATTGACAACGTGAATTGGCGTTTCATTTGTTTGTATCAAGGGCGCAAGCGAACCTACGTCTCTTCTTGATGCACACCTCCTCGTCAATTGGAAATACACACTCCAAAGGAACGAGGGCCTTCTCCGCCCAGGTCCCATTCCTCCAAATACCCTCACACAGTTTATTACCAGCCGGTCCCCAAGAGGGAATCAGCCCCAACAGAACAATATGTGACCTTTCCTGGGTCTGGTCATCCCTCGCTCTAATCACTGGATCAACCACAACGAGCTGACCCTCCTTGACTACCGTCGCATCCGGCCCAACGGCAATGACACGTCCGACAGCTGACGCTCCTGGAACGTGGGGATTCGGCCAGTTGAACGGCGGGGTCCCGGTGAGGTATGCGTCTCCGTACTGGGGGACGCGTGTCGCGAGGATTTTGACGAGGACTTGGCCGGATTCAGGGGTGGGAGTTGGGACTGTTTCGAGAGTGACTGATTTGCCGGGTTCGGGGAGGACGAGTGCTTTGTGGGTCGCCATTTTGCTGTGCGATGGAAACTGGTATGAGAATGGGTGTGCTTTTGATTTGAGATGAACTCTGTGTTCTGTGAATGACTTTGGTTCGATTGGGAGTGGTCTGCGTTTATATGCGGTGCGCCCAAGGATGGCAGCGGACTAAAGCGTGGGTATCCGATTCCCGAAAATAACGCGTTCCCGCGAAGATGACCCGCTCACAGACGAAAACCACGATTGCCAAGCTAAGGATCCCATTCTATTGGCCCAAACACTACGCAGCGAGGTTGTTCCAAGTCCCCTTCAATTAGAGTCTGCGGTGTCCACTCACGCCATCACAATTGCGGAACAAGTGCTGGGATGCCGTTAACGACGCGTGGCGCAGCCTTTCTGTTAACAAACCGTCGCCTTTATCCCCCATTGACTTTGTTCCGTATTTTTTGCGTCCCCCCAAATAATGTTTTGACCTCATATCAAAGTCTTCAAGCAACTCTTCGCTTTATGCTCGTCGCGGTCCTTTTTCCCTGTTGGGCGCAGTGTCCCTTCCCCAGTAAACTGGAGATTGGCTGTTTTGGCACAGGGCTTGAAAAAAGAGACGTTCGTGGCGGAAAAAACAAGGTTGGAATCCTATTTGCCTCGGTGAGGCATCATAGCAAGTTGACGAAACTGGTTTTCTTGGTACGTTTCGCAGTTGCCAATGGCTAATGCCACGCCTTGGTACAACATCGTGACTTTATTGTGCGCGACTGCTTGCATACAATATGCTTCTAGGTTTGTTGATATAACGGGTGCCTGTAATGCGCAAAAAGTAGACAGAATCGAGGTGCTATCAATATGTTTACGGGCAGGGAGTACGCATTTCCTTGCGGGCGTTGTAGCTCCGCCAAATTCTTTTTTTCCATCTGCGGGATGGCCAAAGGTATCCTTGAGCAGAGGGATAAAAAACCGAGATAGATACAATCCCCTCCCTTCTACCGGCTGACATCAATGAGGATGCATATTCGCATATTCGCAGGTCTCCTTATTTAGCTGTACGGTTTGAACGCGCTGCCCCGTGCATTCACTTCGAGCTGGATACCCTGACTGGCCCAATGTCCCCACATACGCAATGGTCCACCCATACAAAAAAGCAAGATTGCTACGAGACGTACAAATTGCCCTATGGATCCCCTTTTAGGGCGCAGTGGCCTTTAGAAGTCTATAGAAACCATATCACGCCGGCACGCAGGGAAATAACTGGATAAAGGCCGCATCGGACGACGGGGGATAAGGCAGAGCGAGTATGGTTGAGGGAAACGCAAGGCGGTGACCCAAAAAAAACGTCTTACGGAGGCACGGAGGGCCAAGTATGAAGCCAGACTCCAAGCCAGACTCCACAGAGTAGATGACGTTGACGCGTGGTATGTTCCTTCCCCCCATGGCCGTGTATTTTAGATGGAGGTGCTGGGGAAACCAATCGTTTCACCGTGGTTTCTGACCATTAAAGTACCCGACCATGCCTTGATGACGAATGGGATGTTTGTGCAAACAGAGAAGCAACCATGGGCGTTAGAAGAAACCACCCCGAGCACGAAGCGCAACTGCGCAGTTTCGGGTATCCACTTCGGCAGACGCACCATTTTTTTCGCCGAACAAGTATACATCAAGAGGCGTTTACAGGAAAGCGTCGGTAACAAGGTTGGCACTGATATCATAACGTTCCTTCGCCATCCAACAAGCGGAATCGGGTAACATTCGAGATAAAAGCCAAGTAAATCAACTGAACGGCAAATGCGGCGGGGTATCCGACTCTTCGGAAGCCTCATCTTTAAAAGCTTTCAAGGGATAATACTTTTTTTCTTGGTGTGAACATGTTTGCGTGTTGGCAGGTTACAAACCTAAGGGGCAAAGAGGGTCGTAGCTGCCACCCCGTCCCCTGCTTTACTGGGAAACACTTTAATAGTCCCTCAAGCCAATGATGGCCGAGGTTCTGTAGCCTGCCTACCCCCACCGAGAAATTGGGAAACAGAATGATAAGATTCCAAATACCCGAAGCCGCATAGCAGGAGCAACCGACCAATGTCGTGTGGTATCCAATCTCGTATGATACGGGCCTTTTACTTATGCTGCCTCTTTGTGTAAGCGGGGATGTATAGCATTGATGTGTACTATCTACCAAACCCAGCGGAAACGCGAACTGCGCGACGGAGGGTATCGGATGTGATCTGCGCAACCTTTTTTGTTGTCGTAAAATATCATGTTTCTGAAAATGGTGCGAACGGACCCCGTTTTCACAAAAGAAAATAGAAGTCAGGACAGACGGTATGGAGATTGTCGGACGGTCCTTGCTCGTCCAATCTCCTCAAATTGACTTCAGAGCTGTGTTCACTTCCCAACCGTTCAATGTGAGCCTACTAAACTCTATTAGAATAGATGTCAACACTCCAACATCAAAGACCATCTACAAAAAGGACCCATCGAAGGCAACCGGATATCCAAATTTCCGGGAGCCTTATCGCAAACATTCTCATTTGCATCGGGTCTTTTTTAGCGTGGAGGTCTGAGGGTGCCTTGCGTTCGGCTATCCAACGACCTCAAGTCCCACCAGCTACTGAATGGGTCTTCCAAAGAAATAACACATCCCAGGCAAGAGGTAAACGAATCTCCTGGGCCATGTTTTCTGTTTTTCAGAGGGTTTTTTTTAGGTTGTGGCGGGGGGTTTTGGTGCGTAAGCACAGCGGGCAATACTACGGTCTAAAAAAAAGTATACGCAACTCCAAGAACCCCTTGGAGTCAATCTTGAATGAGGCCCGTGTGCACTGTTTCGGGACGTTTCTCGGTATGCGTGTGGTGAGGGGCGACAACACAAATTAGAGGGAAGCAAGAGCACCAGATCCAGATGTATATGACGGAATGGCACAAAAGATGGTTGGTTTGTGGTTGCATGGAATCTCAAACCTTGTCAACCCGAGCAAGGTCATCGGAGTGCGCGTAAAAAGAGGACGGGCGGGCAAAAAAAAGGGATTCGTATGCGACTACAAGGACCGGAAACGCCATATTGGGCGACACGGTCCAGGGGTGCGGAGGCGAGTTGTAAACATGTCCGTGAGTTCTTGGACACAAACGTGCCCATCACTCTGCCGGACACTGGCACTAGAGGACATGCACATACTATCTCATTTACGCTTGTTGCGGGTTGAAACGTGGGGTTGGAACGTACCATCACGAACCACACCACAATACGGTAATCCTCAAGAGCGATCTTTTTTGCGGCCCTCTCTCTTGGTATTCGAAGGCAGGATCTTCGCGTCTTCTTGTTTGCCGCCAAACGTCCTGGCCAGAATTCAACAAACGAGGTCAGTAAAACGAACTATCCAGAGAAACAAGCCTGGACATGCCTGGAATCCGGCAACTCTCCGCCCTTCTTACACTTCCGCATGCTGGTAATTGAGGCAGTTAATGATGGTATACCAGCACTGGCTAGGACTTCGCGAAAGTCGAAACCTACCCCCCCTCCGTAACCCCAACAATAACTTACTTTTTTTCGCGTGTGGACTCAAGAGTCCAGGTAGGCGGCATTATTATAAATGGAGAGTGAACGGTAGCAGACAGCGACAGTAACGAGTCTCAAGTAGCGTAGCCAGTTATGATAGTTCGGTACTGTATACCTCACGACCACACCAACGGTGCTAGTGAATGACATTAGTGGCGGGTAATACTGCTATCTGATGATGTATGATTTTCACCGGCCTTCTTTCACCGGCGTTCCCTCGTTTGAAATGTTTTGGGAGCTCAGGTCATTCCCTAATGCACCGAAAAAGTAAATATGGTATCAAATTTTGGAAGAGCATGCGACTGTTTCGATATCAGTATCACGCCCGTGAAGGCGCAGTCTGCGTTCTTGGGCCTTGGACTCACTGGGCGCGGTCAGATATTGGGGTCTTCTACCGCATTCTCCTGGGTAAATTTTTGGGGGTGGGATTTGGG
>JADGKA010000877.1:0-13266 GCA_027604605.1 Borealophlyctis nickersoniae
GGGCCCGCCGGGACCGGGCCGGCGGGACGGGGGGGGCGGCCCCTTTTTTGTTCGGCCCACGGGGTTTTGGTTGACAGGGGGGTCCCAGGGGGGCTTTGCCTTTGGCGGGGTATGGAGCGGGGTATTGGAGGGGTATGGGGGGATGATAGGCGGGAGGGAGTATATGAGTGGTTTGAACGAGGCGGGAGGAGAAGGAAGCCAAGGGATCCGGTCGTTCCCACGCAAACGCAATGAACGTCGGATGATTGAGGCGGAAGGACCCACAGAGGACCCCTGGGAGAAAGAAGGAAAAGACAGCCTCCGTCTCCGCACTCACCGCCTCAACTTACTTCACTCACCGCCCTGAGCGAGCAAGCGAGAGAAGAAAAAAACAGAGCGGACCCTGCAGCCGTGAATCAATAAACCGAACGAACGAAAGGACCCATGTGCAACAAGAAACAGATGGGAATAGGACCCCTTCCCCCGAATTTTTTTTTCCCATCTGAGCGTGAGAGCGGCACAAGTAGGAACAGGGGCAGACGAGGGAGGCAGGAAGGGAGGGCGGAAGGAAAGCGAGTGCGAGCGAGGCTTGACGAGTGATTCTGCACAATGCCTGCAGGGATCACTGCCATCATCATCGCCCAATCATCCATCCATATTCATGACTGTGCAAATCCAAAGGAAGGTGAGAGTGCATGCGGAAGAATGGGACCGACGGTCTGTATTAGTAGTATTAGTGGAATGGGGTCTCCATAAAAAAAAACCGTTGGTGATGAAGGAAGGAGGTGAGACCCAGGAGACCCGTTGTATCGCGGGCGAAGAATGATGCGGACGGGTGGGAAGGGTGGGAAAATATCATACTAAGGGTCCTCCCCTTTCAAGTGCTTGTGCATACGAATACTACTTAGTATATTTCACATGTCAGACGGAGCCCAGCGGAGGGAAGGGTTCAAAACAGAAACAAGGCTTTTTCTCGCGGGGCTCCTTCGAAGGGGTCCACCGATCCAGCGACACCGAATGCGCGCGTGAAACTCAATGCTGGGTCAAAAACCGGTGACCGTCATGGTATCCTTGTTAGATATCAAAGGGTCCAATGCAATTGCAGTCACCAGCACCAGAGGCCGAGAACCACAGCAATTGGAAGAAAAAAGATTCAAATCTCAACATAAGAAATGCGTCGATAGACCATACATAGTGCCAGAAGAATTTTGAACACCCCCTGGAAAATATCACACTTTCACGTATGGGACGCGACAAAACCTCAACAAAACCTGGACAAAAACCCAAAAATCCAATCCCAAACCAGATTGCCGGATCCATCCGGATTCCCGCGGATTCACTGCAAAACGACGTCAACACATCCATCATCCCTCACGTTCTTCCCAAGATTGGTTTGAGCGATACGCAACTTGCCATATTAAACAAAAAAAGAGAAACAGAAATAAAATCACAGAACGAGGAAACCAGGAAACCCCTCCTAACTAACCTACATCAACTTTCTCCCGTCATTATTCGGTTCGCCCATCATACAGTCATACCCCCGTCATTAGTTATCCGCTCCCACCTTCCCCGCCTCCCCACTCAAAACAACCCTCTCCAACACCTTCTTCACGCTCTCCCTCTCCTTAACCAACCCCGCCAAGTCTTTCCCAAGCCCCGTCGCCATAACCAACCTTCCCGTCCCCGCCCACCGCCCGACAACCTTCGCCTTATGATCCACCAGCCGGATATACAACAGTCCAAACTCCACCAACCCAAACCAAATCGCCAGCGTCCCCCACCACGATTTGCCCATGAAGGGAAAGAGGGACCGAATAAGGTAATAATAAATGGTGTAAAACAGTGGAACCGTAATTTGAGAGGAGAAAATCGTGATTTGGGCTTTGGATTCTGGTAGTTTCTCAAATGTGGCTATGATGTGTGCGAGAAGGTGCAGGGGTGCGTGGACGATGAATCCTATTCCAAGCCGGGGCAGAAGGTTAGCACCACGCACTAAGGGTAAGCATAAAACAACGTGAGGCAAAAGCTGGATAGGACACTCACCCGGCAACCACGCGATGCTCGCCAAGCACACCGCCACGGTTTGGAGAATCCATCTGATAAGTAATGTGACAAAAGACATTCTGCTACCCTTGCTACCAAACAGCTCCACATCTTGGTCTTTGAGACGCGCACGAGATAAAGAGGTGTGGTATGCATCCACTGCACGGCGGGCGGATGCTACTTGGACGTCATCTGTGCGTTCCAACGCTTTAACGACACTGGAGAGAAAGTGGAGTCAGTAATGCAAAGCTTTTGAGACCGGACCCGCAATATATTCACATGAACGTACCTTTGGATAACTGTAATGTCCTTCGGTGCCTTAGCGTGGCCAGTGATGATTTGACGCGCCTTACGCGCCCACTCGAGAGTTTTTCTGCATAACGACCCCTCACGATTAGAACGTGCTATTGCATGATAACAACAAAAACATAGGGAAGTTCCGCATACTTGTCTGGTGCCTCAATGATCACCTTCGACAGAGCCTTTCGAACGTCCTCTGTCAACCGCTTCACAGCAGCCCGCTGATCTTGCACATATTCTTTAAGATACGGACCTATCTCAACAGGTGGTCCATATCTAAATTTTGACGGCGTTTAGCAAGAATATAGTAAAGCACCCCTCACAGCGTCAATCATCCAGTTTGCGCTTTTCACCTGATGATAACACTCGATCGCCAAATCTCTTTTGAAGGCTCGTAAGTGATCCCTATCGGTACGATTGGCGCGAGGTGCTCTGAGTCAGCCGTTTCGGATGCATGTTGGAGGATTGCCCAGGCGGCTCCCTGTTTGGCTTCAAGGAGATGGGTTTCGTCGTGACTCGTTCCTTCCAGGAATACCACGATGGCGCCTCCTCTGCAATCCAATCGTCAACCGTCAAGCAAAGACCAATCTGTCCCCCCCGGATCCTTCCTGGAACCACTCACTTTTCAATCGTCTCGACCGTTGCGGTAAACAGGACCACGTTATTTTCTTTGCTTTTGCCTTTTCTGTCCACAGGAACGCACCCCATAGCGCGCATGAAACTTTTAAGGATGGGCGGGCCTCTGAAGAGTTCGTTTTTTGTCCAAAAGTGGACTTTGCGGGGGCAGGCCATCATCATTGCGCCAACATCTGGACATTGGTCAAAAACCTTCAAAGATTTGCCGCCTTCGTGAATGGATCCTCAATGAATCCACCTACCAACTGCCATGTTCCAGTGGTTACTGAAGGTGAGAGAAAGGAACATGGAGTTAATGAATCATGCAGGGTTAAGGAGCTGGCCCCACTGACTTCCACTAGTCTAAATTCCTCTGATGACAAATGATGCATTTGCCACTGATTCCCATCACGCAATGCCAATCTTCGTCTACTTACCCGGCTCTAGTTGATTGGCGGTAGAAAACAAGATGAAGAAGATCAGAACCCATATTCCAGCACTGCACCTCAACTTCCGCGAAACTCACAAGATACACCCCCGATCGTTTGGCAAGTATTCTTCTCGACCTAATATAATAACCTCCTTCCAATATGTGTTCATGTTGAAGTGGACCCACTGGTTCACTCCCCAGTAGACCCAGTTAAGGGGCTCAGTAAGCATGGGTCGATCCACCTTCGCCGCCGTCTTGAGCGAGCGCGGAACGGTTTCTTGGGTCGCAGGGAGAGACATTTAAAAAGTGGGGTATGAGGTTTAAACGGCGTGGGGCGGAGTGATCAGTCAGCTCTGGGACCGTGCGTTAAGAGATTTGTTTTTGTTGTTTTTGGGCTGATCCGAGTGCAATTGTTGCTTTTGCATTGTCGAGAGAGCTTTTTGAGAACGTGAGCACACAGAGTGAGGCGCGTCAGAGGGGGATGAACGGACAAACTCAATATGCCATGGGTATCCAACTCCCATTCATTTCGCCGACCAGCAGCAAACCAAAAAATCTATTGAGCTCTACCTACGCGACTGAGGTCCTAATTTCCTACAATAAGCTCCCACACACTCCATCCTACTTCTCTTTTTTATCTTTCGTCTCCAGAGATTCAATCTTGGGACCAGGCCACATTGGAACGAGAACAGAGGTGGTTTGTTGATACAACTGCGCAGGTTGTAAAATGAAATGGGTATCCTCATTTAATGCAAGGCCAAAATGTTATGAAAAACGTTAAGAGCTTACCTTGTAAGCAGGATACTTTTTCGCGCTAATCCACTCCGTAAAAGCGGTACTTCCCTCAAACAATAAAGTCAACAACACCGCCCCGCACATGCTCCAATTAATGTAGTCCCGAATCCAGTTCTTTGTCAACAGCCTCCCTTCCCATTGCGCGGCGACCGAGTATGCGTACACGCACCACCACATGCCGATCTCGGCAAAGTAGTTTGGGTGGCGGGACAATCGAAACAAGCCCTCAGCCAAAAACCCTTTGGCGTAAGGAGGTTTGACTGGGACTCCCGTCTTCTTCGATTCGGCTATGGCCGCGTACTTCTTTGTTTGGAATGCCCATTGTTGCGCGTCTGCAATGGCTTCGAAAATGAGGAGGAAGGCGAAAACGGCGAGAGAGATAGCTGGGGCCGGAGTTGCGATCCGGAGATGTACGGGCGACAGGACAGCAGCGCGGTGGACGATGTAGGCAGGAACAGAGATGAGTAAAAGGAGGACATTTTGGTAACAGGAGATGAAAAAGAAATTGAATAGATGCCACGCAACACCATTGCCAATGATCTTGCGGAGCATAGGCCAGCGGTGATCCTCAGATCCCCTAGAATAACCTCCCCTAATTCGGAACATTACCATTCAACATTAAGCTACTTCCCGCTGAACACGCAGTGTATGCGACAACAAAACTTACTTCCTGGCGAAGTTCCAAGTCAGCCTTGCTCCCCACACCGACACCGCAACAGCGATCGCCACCCCGCGCTCATCCCAATATCCTGTCCTCAGCCACGTCGCAGCTGCGAACACCCACACATACACAACGGGAGTGATACTCCACACACGATCCACCTGCGAGTAATTGCCAGTCGCCGTGGAGGAGATAAAGGTGGCGGCAATGAAAAGGATGCAGATTTGTACCGCCAGGGTGAAGGCGTCGTGCGGGATTTCAAGGAGGTCGCTCAAAGGTGTTGCCGATTGGAGGAGAGGAGGGAGAGCTGTTGGAGGGCCTTTGAGCTGTTCATGTGAAAAAATTTACATTAATCTCCGTCTTCTGGAGTGGGGAACCGATCCTTAACGTTACGTGGTCAAAGGCTTTTGGATGGAAGCTATGGTACTCCCCGCGAGGGATGCCCTCCCCGCCATTCCCAACGTCGTAAAGGTGTGCATACTGGTTGTTGCCAAAAAGGGTCAGGGTGCGAGGCAAGACAACTATCGTCGCAAATTGAAAGTCAGCAACTCACGGGACAACCCATCTCGAAGGATATAGGGTAGTGAGGTCTCTCTGAAAATGGAGATCAAAGGAGCAAGCTGCGTGGGGATGCAAAGGACGGAACGCAGGTTGGTGTGTCTCTTCTCTTGTGTTCTGGTTCGGGCGTCTCCCGAGGGTGGCTTCCGCTTCAGGGCAAGGCAACCTCCGACAGGGTAGGTATCCAAGTCAAAATTCTCATTCCAAATCTTGTTTGGACATCGCAAAATGGCCGAGAAACGGCGCACTTCGTCCCGACTTTCCGTGACTTCTTCGAGCTCTTTCGTGTCCCTTCGCCGAAAACGTGGCGCGAGCGAGGAGAGCGAGTACTCGTCATCGGGACCACAGCCCAAACTGGCTCAACTGAGGAGGTCTATGAGGTTGACGAGCAATTCATATTTGGGTGCGACTCGGAGAGGAAGTGACAGTCGTGGGAAAGGGAAACAGGCAGAGGACTCAGAAGAAGAGTTTTACCATTCCGAGGAGGAGGAGGACCAAATTCGGCTGGCAGAAAAAGAGGCGGCAGCGTATGCAGCACGCGAAGAGTTACGCAGAGAACTCACGGATCTCTTGAAGAAATTTCGCATAGAATGGGAAGAGGAAAAGGAAGAGAAACGACAGGTTATTCCCTTTTCAACAGTAGTGTCTCCTATAAAGGGCAGAGATTCTGACAAATCTGTCCGGTAGAATGCCTTGCGCGATTGCCTGCGACACTTTTACAGGAAGCAGCAGCTTTTGGATGAGGATGCGGTAAAGGATGAGGCGAAAGAAGTGCATACGGTGGATGAAGCGGGTGCGATGAATGAAGCGGATACGGTGGATGATTTGGAAGAGGCGTCTGACTCGGAAGCTGCGGACAAGTCAGATCCAGAACGTGGTTCAACATCACAAGAATGTGTGGTTCAGATGGTTGTCGTTCCGAGTGGGATGGCGCCAAAGTTGGAAGCTGCGGACCAGCCAGATCCAGCGGGTGGTTCAACGTCACAAGATTATGTGGTTCAGACGGTTGTCCTCCCGAAGGATATGGCGCCGAAGTCGTACGCCTACTTGCCCCTCTCCTCAAATTTTCTTGTACGTAGTTTGCTCCTTCGAAAGACTTTATCACACGTCACTAATGTCCTCTATAGGAGTTCGATGATGCGGCCATTCGTTACCTACCGCACCACGTGGAGAGCGAACAGGGTTCCTTTGCGGCCGATGTGTATGACCCCGACCGCAGCTGGAAGCAAGATTTGCGGACCTGGACAGACGAAGATCAGAATGGTTTGTTGACATCCTCAGAGCGTTGGTGGTTGAGGAATTGTTACTAAGATGTACGACGTACGCGATAGAACGTGATCTGTGCCTGGCCTTCGCTGCTCGCGTCATAAAGGAACAAATTGGATACCCTGCGGTACAAGAATGGTTGATTAAGTGGGAAGAGGAGGAGGAGTGCGATTTCGACTTTGAGTTCCACACCACGAAGGTTCTTTGTGCGTTGGTCGATATAGCCCAGAGGCCATCTCAAAAGCATGCATCGCCTGCGCACTTTGCAAGCGCTATAGAAGGAGACAAACTCCTTCGACTTTTTGACGCTAAAGAGATTGCGCGAAGGTGACTGCGGTCTTGCTGTTTCTGCGTTGTGGAATTTAAAACTGATTCAATCCAGGTTCGTCGAAGAAAATCGGGACTTGCGACCGTCCGTCCTGTGGAGAGAGGACCTGCAGTCGGGGTCCTTGTGTAGAATTTGTATGAAGGTCGAGTGCAAATTGCATCTGGTGGAATTCCAAGGAATCGGTGAGTATCCCATCTCTGTGGTTTCTATGCATTGCGTGGTGTGCATTTTTTCAAATGCCTCGTATTTTGCCATTCTCAGCCTGGCCACACCCTGAACCTGGCCCGAAAACTCCAATAAAGACAACCGCATTATCGGGACCAGGACCCTGTGGATATACTTGTTACCATCATGTGAGGCATTATTGCCTTCATGCAGTTCATGTTGTCTGGCTTTCTCCTAACTTCCACCCAGCCTCAAGCCGACAGACAGCCATGCCGCTCATGGCGAAGTACTGACTGCGAAACGTTATTGTCCTTGCTTCGATGCTTCGGCAATGAAGTCTGCAAGCTATCCGCCCATTTTAAAGGCAAGACTTGCATGGAGGTAAACAAGCTCTCGTTCCGCAAACGTTCCTAAAATTGTGCGTGCCGCTAATTTTGCTCTCAAGGTGGGCTTATGGATAGATGATCTGGTTCAACGTCCAGACCAATTCACGACAGCACACACCGTTGCATGGTTCGTGAAAGGGCTAGGAAGAGACATCGCAGACATAGGAGTGCGTCGTTCAACAAAACGTAAATACATCGCCCACATCATTAAAGTTCCCGGAAGATGTCGCTCTCATGACCGATCAATCGATATTTCCGCAGGTTTTTCCAACGCGAGGTTCCCAAAAGTTCCCTACGCAGAAAGCGAGCCATTTTCCGAAGACAGAGGATGGAGACCAAGTGACCGCAAAATCTACCGCCCTTGCAACTGCGGTCCTCGAGGATGCGTACCCTGCGACTGCGGGCCCGAGACGGAATGCTCTGGAGAGCATTGTCCCTGCAGCGCAACAAGTAATCATTGCGATAAGTTTTGCGTGTGTCCAGACACCTGTATCGGGCGATTCCGCGGGTGTGGTTGCGAGGATGGGTGCAGACCCATGGTTCTTAAGATGAATGATGGGTTCACCGTTACGTCCAAAACGTCGTGTCCTTGCCTGGAAACCGGGAGGGAATGCGATCCGGATATATGTCGGTAAGCACTTTGCCTGGGCTGTCATCTTTCGTTCCACCCTTCCTCTGATGTTCCTCCGTTGCTTTCTCCATTGCTCAGATGCGGAGCTCATGGTATACAATTCTCTTATACAAGAACAGAAAGAACGACAACTAATGATAGGTTTACAGAACATTGGCGTGACGTAAAAACGAACCCGTCATGCAAAAATCAGGCAATCCTTCGTCGACTACACAAGCGGATTGGGATTGCCGCTTCCACTAAGCATGGAACTGGGGCGTTCCTTCGAGAATCAGGTACCTTTGCATTTGCAAGGATTCAAAAGCCTGCTTTTTCGTTGAATTATTCGTCAAATACCGATTAATCTGCCCCCCAAAGCAAAAGCAGGAGATTTCATCCAAGAATACACCGGAGAAGTGATATCCAAAAACGAAACTTGCCGGTCAGAATTTCGAACGCAATCGGGGCTGCTTCAGCGCAGTTTATTGCAATCCTGACTTGCCCCTTAGACGCGACCCCTTCAGCAAACACATTCAACGCCTCAACTACGTTTTCAAGCAAACAGGTGCAAACTCTTTCCCTCACCCCCCGTTTTCTCCCTCCCTCTTAAACGTCCCTTGTTCCAGAAAACTACGGCATGTACAGCTGGCCCAACCAAACCACCGACGTCGACGCGACGCGCAAAGGCAACAAGTCGAGGTTCATTAATGATCCGAGGAACGTTGATGAAGAAGGGAGTGAGGTGCCGCAAACGGATGATAATATTATTCCGCAAGGTATGTGTTGCAAGACGGTTTCAGAATTTAAGTGGAAACAGTGACGTCTTACTCTTTGACTGGTGCTAGTTAAGTACGTGTGCGGTCAGATCAGGTAAGTTACCGACCGACGCGGTTGCTACATAAATCCGCGACCTTGGTGTCAACTACGTGTAATTCCCGGCAGGATCGGAATGTACGCAAAGAAAGATATTGCAGAAAACGAAGAGCTGTTTTTCAGCTACGGCAGTGATTTTTATCAGTGAGCGCCGAAATGGCAATCTGCTGAGCGGCAGTGACCGGGAGTGATGGGACGGGGGTGCAGCAGAGGCGGGAAGGAATGGGATGCAGGAAAGGGAGTGCAGCAGAGGAGGAAGGAGGCGGCCATAATTGTTAGGTCATTATTTTGCTCAAATATGCGTCAAATCCCCGTGCATTGTAAAGTGTTTGCCTGCAGGAACAACAAATCGATTGTGGTAAATGGATTAAAGTGCAGACGTCCTGTCCTTCCAGGGTCCGTGAAACGAAATGCAGAGTGACACGGGAACTCTGTCACGATTTGAAAAAGGGAGAAATTCTGTATGCAAGTACTGTACCTAGGCTGCCTTCCACGCAGTCGAATGCAGGTGGACTCCATTAATCAAAAAAACCGCCAACCTCAAACCACCTCCTGATACCCCGGAACGAAAACATCTTATGCTATCATTTATCTCATTTATACCTGCGTCCCCACATTAGCCAACCCCATAAACTTCCGCTTCGAAAAGCACGTCCACCATTTGTTGGGCATATCTCATATATTCATTGAGGGATGCGAAATGCGAGCTCTTGGCGTAGTTGAGCACAAATGAAATTGATAAATTTGGCGGGTGAAGACACAGCGAAGGTGAACGTACCAGCATCAGTCCGACTGGTAGGTTTCTCATACACCGCGTGAAGAGGAAAATGCACATCCCCCCCGTACCACAAAATTCTGCACTGCATGGGTCTCCCATACTTTTTGTTCCTCTGTCAATGCTGGCCCTTTCTGGCACTTGCCCCAAACAATCCTGTATGAACAACGGTCACGTAAATCAGCACACGGGTGGCGGCACCTCCTTTGATTTCAAAGTTGTGGAAGAGGCCGTTGGCGTGGAAGAGGCCGAGGGAATTTAATCGATTATGTCGTCTGATGTTATTACCTTGGATAGTTAGAGACGGATGGAACGGCTTCTCTTTTGCAAACTGCGCTGGTTCGCGACTGGGCCAGGGTGATTGTGAAAGGATGAGTGAATTGGGCATCGACATGGCGTGAGTGTGCCAGCCACAAGACAATAGCGGTTCATATATCAACTCTCAATCGGATGCAAAAGGAGACGACATGTGCGACGACAATGTTGTCCGTCAAATCAGTGTTCATATGTTTTCTTGGTTGCCCATACGTGTGGCGACCGAGAATAAACTACGGGAGGCAACCGCGTCAAGTTTCGCAACCCCCGCCCCGCCCCGCTAGAGCTGATGAAATAAACTTAGCTTGTGTTTATATGAGCCCGTCCATCAGCGATGGTGGCATTCCCATATTTATGGAAGTGGTGGTCAGGATACACGCGAAAGTGAGGAAGAGGAACTGGGTATCCAAAATGGGTTCTTTCTGCCTTCATCGCCGATCTCCTTTTGCATACGATGTTCCCCAACAGCCCCGTCCCGCCCCGCTAGAGCTGATGAAAGAAACTTAGCTTGGGATTGCATTGTGCCCCGTCCCAGCGATTGTGGCATTCCATGGTTACGAATTGGTCAGGAGCCTAATAGTAAACGTGAAAATACGGAAGACGAAGAGCTCTGGGACTGGGTATCCGACCCAGGGTCTTTCGGCATCGCCCATCTCCAAACGCTTTCAGGGCTTCCGCAACCCAAAGCAGCAGGGCTTTCAAATCCCGCGGTAAGCAAATTTGCAAGCGATTTGCAAGCACGCTCCAGGAGGCAGGGGGGCATTGGAAGCGTTGCGCAGCCCGAGTGGGAGATAACAAGACGCCGGTACTCGGTATTGCCAGCATGCGGGGAACAACCCAGCATTTGTAATTAGTCCCCATCGGCGAGGCCCCTCTCGCCCCGGTCCATTCTTTTTTTGACCGGAGTTTTGGACGCATGGTGGGGGAGAGCAAGAGTGAAAGAGGAATGTGTACCAGCGCAGCCCCCGGCCGAGGTTTTCAGGGACCGTTGCCCGTTGACATTTGGAGGGTCTCGTTCTACGGGGCGGTTTCAAGAATGACGTTCCTCTTTCTCCCAGCCAGTCTGATCCACCACATGGGATCGAGTGGATGGCAAGCAGGTCGAGCATTGTAGGGAGATAAGGGGAGACCGTCAGTTGAATGGGGCTATCCAAATATGACCGGGAACCTGGAACATTAGTTGATAGCTTACGTAATGTTTACCCAACTACCATTCCCTTATCATCCAAGACGCGCCTTATCATCCGCCTTCTCCAACTATAAAAACAAACTGCCTCCCCCCGGCGTCCATCCAACTGTCTCCTTCTGATCCATATTGTTCCCACGTCCCAACTTTCCATACAAACGCGGGGGACACTCCCGCTGTCTCCACGGAACCCAACAACTCCCACCATTCCCTCCTCCTCCAGTCGCTCAAACTCCCATTTCCGTTTTCCATCGCACATGCTCCCCCTCCCCGCAACGATGGACGGAAAGCTCAAGCAGGAAGAGCAGCGCATAGACTTGAAAGTATTGCACCACCTCAACAGAGACGACCACAGAAAGAAATTAAAGAGATTCAGAAGGACAGTCGCCGCCGTACACGCCATTGTTTCCAACAAACTCTACAGGAGCAAGGCGAGCAGCTTGGAGGCGTATTTTAGAGAGGCTTGGAAGATTTCTAGGGCTCAGGTTTATAGGTTCTTGGATTGTGCTGCGGTTTTGAAGGTAAGCGTTGTGGCAGGGGATGGGAAATTCCGACGAGGTTTGGGCAAATTTGTCTCCAACTCGTCCTAATCCATACTCATTCATTATCGGTTCCTCTATTTCCTTACGGTTAATAGCAACTCGCCGGATTCACCGAACAACCCTGCCGCGAACGCTTGTGTCGTTCCTTGAAACGACTCGCAAAGAATCGCCAGGACACTCGCAAACTCTGGGAGTGCGTCCTCGCAAAAGTAAACAATGACCATGAGTCCGTCACCAGCACAATCATCACAAACGTGTGGCAACAGTTGGTGGAGGCGGGGGAGGTCACGGGACAGCCGGAAGCTCCTGGGGCAGGAGGAGCCGCTGCGGGCGGGAGCACGGTCGCTGGTGGTGGGGACGTTGAATTGGTGTTGAGCGACATGGAGAGAGATGACAATGACGAGGAGGATGATTCTGAGGATGAGGAGGAGGCGGCGAAAAGGGGTGGTCCATCCGGAGCCACATCCGCAGCTGCTGCATCGAAAATACCCGCGGCAGAGCCTGGTCTTGGTGGGAAGTTGCGTGAGGAGGGATCACGCCCCATACTGCCAGAAGGCAGGGCATCAGCCTTCCGCCCACCGCCTCCAGCGCCTCTGTACGATTCGGCGCCCTACTCATCCGCTGCTGCCACTTTGACACGATCAAAAGAAATGTCATCCGACACCGCTGCACGCGCTGCGCACCCCTCCGACTTGGCACAAGGTGTATCGCTTCCGTCCTCGGAATGGGCCATCACAATCCCTTCTAACAATATGTCAACCGGCCGGTCACCCGCTTTGTGGAGGAACGAACCGGTTACCGAACAGCAGCAGCAACAACAGCAACAGCAGCCGTACGCTGGCCCTCAGTATCCCCTACGAACGTTCCGCGAGGCACCGAGTCGGGAATGGGCCCAAGAGAGTGGTTTGCGAACTTTGCTCGACGGTTCTGCGGACTTGAAGGGAAATTCCGCTGGATGGGATTGGTCGCAGCAGCAACAACAGCAGCAACCACCGCCGCAGCATCGTCAGCACCATCAACAACCAATGTTACAGCCTTTTGATATGCCCGGCAACGAGCTCACCGCCGCCGACGTAGCAACATGCACCGCCGTCCTCGACAACATCCACCGAAAAGGGTATGCCCTCCAACCGTGGATCAACGGCCGATGGGTCGAAGAACCCTCCACCCAATGGCGTCTCGCACCAATGGAAAACCTCACCACTCGTGCACGCCAATCCCTCGTCGTCAACGGCCGCCCGATCCTTCCACCCCCGTCTCAACCACCAATGGACGGGCACTACACCCCTCAACGCCAAGACACGCATCCATACCCAACCTACCCACAACCACAACAACAGCAACCCACCCCGCAACAACAATACGACTGGTCCCTCCCCCCACCTCTCCGCCGCACACCCACCGTCGTCTCCCTCCCCACAGATTCCTCCCCCTACGAT